>JBBPTT010000407.1:0-25628 GCA_038094175.1 Boletellus aff. lepidospora
GAACCTCGTCAAAGGTTTTCTCAATTTTATTAGATAAATCGTCAGCAGCAGGGGCTTTAGAGCTACCAGGCTCAACACCCATTCGCAGTTCATAAGTCCGTGTGACTTCGAACAGGGACTTCTTGGTAGAAGCTGATGTATGGTTATTGTGTGCAAATTGTGCCATAGGGAGCCACTCGGGCCAGTCCGTCTGATGGTCACAACAAAAGAGCCGAAGGTACTGATGGAGGTCGCGATTAACGCACTCCGTCTGGCCATCAGTTTGGGGGTGATGCGCAGTTGATAACTTCGGGGAAATCCCGAGTCACTTGCAGAGGTCCTTCATGACTTGCGAAGCAAACTGGGGTCCACGGTCAGAAACGATAGTCCGGGGTAGTCCGTGATTAGTCCAAACATGGGAGAGGTATAACTTCACCGTATCTAGGGCGGAAGTGGTTTTCGTCGTGTGGGTAAAGCAAACTTCCTTTGAGAAACGGTCCACGACCACTAGGATCGCATCACAGCCATTTGAAAGGGGGAGGTCGGTAATAAAATCTGCTGAAACGTCTACCCATGGCAGCTCAGCTGCCTCTAGGGGTTGTAACTTTCCCGCTGGGGGTTTATTTCCGGTTTTCATTTTTTGGCAGGTATGGCATCAAGCCACATATTCTGAAACGTCTGCGGCCATCTTGGGCCAGAAATAGGAACGGGAGATTAAGTCTAGGGTTTTGTCTTTGCCAGGGTGCCCCGCTGCTGGCATGTCATGATGTTTCGTCATCACCTTCATGCGTAAGCCTTCGTCATCAGGGACAAACACCTGGGATTTTCGATTTACAAATACTCCGTCATTGTTTACTTCGGAGCTGTGGGACTCTAGGTCCATGATTTGGGACTCGCGGAGTTTCATCATCGCGATCTGGATAAGGTCAAGAATGGAGTCCCCATCATCCTGAAGCATCACAAGTCTAGCTTGAACGGCGTCCGGGGTGATAAATGTTATTCCTTTGTTATCTTTTTCTATGCCCTCCGCATGGTCTTCTCTGCGGGAAAGGGCGTCTACTTTCGTCATGGTGGCACCAGGTTTATGGACCCATTCATGATTAAACCGGGAGAGGTACTGTGCCCACCAGGCTTGCCGGTGATTGAGGTCCTGTTTCCTCATGAACCATTGGAGATTCTGGTGGTCATTCCAGATCTCAAACTTGTGGCGGGTACCTTCCAGGTAGTGCCTCCACTGCTCCAAGGCGCGGATAACGCTTAACATTTCTTTGTCATACACCTGGTAGTTTCGTTCCGCGTCATTCATGGAGTGGGAGTAGAAGGCCACTGGGTGCCATTGGTTGTCTACCTTTGCCGACAATACGGCTCCGGTTGCGTAATCAGACGCATCAGTCTCTAAGCGAAGTTTGGAATCTAAATCAGGGGTCGTAAGAATAGGGGCGGTGGTGAACTTCTCTTTGAGCGTGTCGAACGCATGTTGTTGTTCTTTTGCCCAAATAAAGGGCGTATCTTTCTTCGTGAGGTCGTTCAGGGGTCTAGCCACCTGAGCATAATCCTTAATGAAACGTCTGTAAAAGTTCGCGAGCCCTAAGAAGCTGTGAACTCCGCGGAGATTCTTCGGTGTGGGCCATTTTAGGATGGCTTCCACTTTGGTATTGTCCATGCGAATTCCATCGGTTCCCACAATCATTCCAAGGAATTCGACTTCCGTCTTGGAAAAGAAACATTTTTCTGGTTTTACGAATAAGTCATTTTCTTCTAGCCGACGGAGCACCTCTTTTACAATCCTGTCGTGTTCGGCTTGGTCATCTGTTTTTGTGAAAATAAGAAGGTCATTGATATAGACCACTACTACATCTTCGAGGTCTGCAAATATTTCGTTCATCATGGCTTGGAACGTGGAGGGGGAGTTGCAGAGGCCAAAGAACATCACCAGCGGTTCGAAGGCCCCTCTGAAGCAAACGAAGGCGGCTTTCCATTTGTTGCCATCCTTAATTCTCACGTTGTTATATCCCCATCTCAGATCCATCTTCGTGAACAGCTTGGCTCCTTTGAGTTTATCCACAAGCTGGGAGATAAGGGGGAGCGGATAATTATTTCGTACGGTGTGTTCGTTAATGTAGCGGTAGTCCTGAACCATCCGCTTTCGTCCATCCTTTTTAGGGACAAAGAAGACCGGCGAGGTCTGGGGGGATTTAGACGGGCGAATATACCCTTTTCTGAGTTGGTCGTCAATAAAGGCGGATACTTCTTCCTGCTCTTGAGCGGATAGGGGAATGATTTGGCCTTTCTTGGGCTCGAACGTGTCTTTTAGATCTATGGCGTGGTCCCATGGTTTCCTGATCGGCATTCTTTCCAATTCTGCCTGGGAGAAGACTTTTAGCCATTTGTGGTATTGCTTTGGCACGAGGACCTCGGCGGTTTCTTTCTTCTTTTCTGGGTTTCCGTCCATGGTAGCTCTAACGTGATAGGCGCCCCATGCTTCGTCCTGTTCTTCGTCAAAGGTGGCCTTCAAGGCCGAGGAGGGGTCCTGAAGCGCTCTACAGCTTGCAGGGCATCGCATCATTCGTAGATCTCCGGTTCTCCAATCGATCTCAGGGTTGTGGTGGCACAGCCAATTACACCCGATGACTAAGGCACTATCACCTAGCTTGGTCACCTGGGCCGTGAGACGTTCTCTATGGCCCTGAAACTCGATAAGGGTTTCGGCAGAGTGGGTAATGTCTCCAGCACGGTTCTTCGTGCCATCCATGTTGAAGATAGCGATAGGGTGTCTGAGGGGCTTTAGCTTCATGCCATGCTCGATAGCCCATTTCTCATCAAGAAAGGTATCATTCGCTCCACTGTCTAGCAGGGCGGCGACGGGGAAGAAAGGAGTTGTGACTGAGGCGGCGATGTTCATATCGAGCCTAACCTCGTTTGGCAGCCTCATGCTACGTGTGAAAAAGATTTCTGGGATTTCTTCTCCTCTAGCGATAATTCTTTTTATTTGTTTTTCTTTGGGGGAATTAAGCACACGTGTGTAGTCCGTGCCGCGCTCATCATGAGTCGCCCCCAACATCAGATCATCTAGATCTGTGCAAAGAGAAGTATCGCTTAGTCCATACAGGGAGGAGAAAGGGTTAGGAAATGTAAAGTCCGCAGCAGGAATGCCCGGCCCATTCATGCTGCTTTGCCTTTTCCCTTCTGCTGGGATTGGGCTCGTCGTACAAAATATTCTTGCGCCTGATCGAAGGTCATGCCTCGGAGGGCCTTCCACGGGTCATTTACCTGCATGGGGGTTTCTTCGACCTGGACCCATTGGCCCACCGGCGCGGAAGAGGAGGAGGGGGTTGGGTCTGCCTCTGGTTGGGCCGCCCGTGCCTTCTTTCGGCCACGAGGGCACTCCTTTTTATGGTCTCCACCCAGCCATTTGCAATCCGGACAGGAGACCTTCGGTTTTGGGCAGTCTCAGATACCATGCCCTTCCTGTTGGCAATTAAAACATTTCATACCCCCGCCACTCTTTCTGACTGGGGCATGGGTCGTGGCCACGTTGGCCGTCTTCTTTTTGAACCGGTTGTACTGTGGGGCCGGTTTATTGTTGCTGTTGGCCAACCGATATTCTTCGAATCGGTGGCCGATCTCCCTTATCTGCATTAGGGTGCCGTTTATGGTCGGCTGCCTCCTTCCCCTTGTGTACAACTCGTGTTTGATCTCCTCGGAGATCGCATGTTCCAGGAGGTAGACTCCAAACATTTCGTCTACCTTGGCTCTTGCCTGCAGTGCCCTCCATGCCGTTATGAAGGTATCGATATCAGCGCGGCCTTGCTTTAGCACAGTGATTTTCTGGAGGGCGTAGTCCCTTGAGTCGTAAGGGCGGAACAGCCCCTCTATTTCTGTTTTGAGGACTTCTGGGTCTACGAAGAGGGATTGATTATTGGCTAGCAGTTCCAACTCGGACTGAGCGAAGGGTCCGGCTTTAGGCCCTTTCAAGCGGGAGAGGACGGCGTATGCCCTGTTTTTGTTGGTGGGGTGGATGGGTGGTCCTGCGAGCGGGTCGTCCGGATTGGGAGCCACCGGGACTATTGCGAAGTACCTGGGGTTGGCGTCCAGCCAGGCCTGCATCTTTGTCCACCACTCTTCGAATTTCATTTTCGACCCATTGTAATCTCCGGGGTCTGAAAAGACTTCTATCTGTGCTGCCGCGGGGGCTGGTCCGGCCGGTTGTGCCACTATCCACCCGTGCAGTCCCACGAATTCTCTGACCCTTTGGTCAGCTTCTTGTGCGCGGCCCTCTGCTTGTTGGGCTCATTGGGTGGCCTCTCCTAGGGCCTCCACTGCCTGGTCCCTTTGCCCCATTATTTCGTTGATCCTCTGTTGTTGCAACTCGAGGGTTGCTTGCTGTTGTTGCAGGAAAAGTGCCTGCTGCTCGAGTTGGGCTATGATTTGATCAAGATCCATTGTTTATACAAAGACTTATTTGGGATAGGGGTGTGTGTATGGAGAGAAGCAATGCTTAAGGCGATCGTGAGGTCGTAAGCGGGGGAGGGGTTGGTTGTCATAGGTGTGTGGTTCCCTTTCTAAGTAAGGGGGTTGCCAAGCTCTGTCGTCTCGAGCGGGTGTATCAGCACGTCTCCCCTCCGGCTCTGGTGAGGGGGTGAGGGATGGTAGGGGGCTCGACCTTTCTCTTAGGTGATACCCTTCTTGTATGATCCTCTCAACTTCTCTCGTCAATAACTCCCCAAGATTTTCGTATTCTAACGCGTCTGCGATCTCCCTCATACCAGCTAACTCCAATAGTGGATCGGCCGGGTCTGGATATATGAGGTCGGGGAGGGTCGAGTAGGAACTGAGGGTATCTACGCTCCCTGGGGTTCCGTTGCAGGATTGGGGGTGTCAGGGGTCTGGGCCTGGTGATAGGTCCCTGGGGTCGAAGGGGTTGACGGTCTCGCCGACGTATTCTGAGCCAGGCCTTGGTGCTGCTGAGGGAGCGTCCAAGCCGCGTCCGAGCCTGCTGGAATTGCGCACTAAGCCTGGTAAGTACTTTCTTCCAGGTGTGCAGCCACACTAATGCCACTTGTTAGTGGTGCTCGTGTACGACGCTTACTTCTAGCTACTCCTTGTTGTCTATCAAAGTACAGTAGCGTTCTTCTGCCAAGGGGGCGACGTTCGCCAGGCTTGGTTATAGCAGTCAAGTTCAAGTGAAACACTTCAAACCCTCAACTAGGAGAGCGAAGCGAGCAGGTGAGAGGTGGCCTTGGCCAGAGTGTTACGCTGAACGCACGTCTAGTGTCGTTCGAGCAACCTGCAGAAGGGCGGACTCTCACGAAGAGGTCGCAGCGTCCTTCTACCTAGGTGAACTAGAGAGACGAGGGTCTTGCAGGGTATGCAAGATCTGAGAGACTTAGAGACGAGGGGATCACGAGGATCGGGACTGAGGAGCGACAAAAGACTGCGTGTTACTGCGCAGAACAAGAGTAAGGAAACTACATGAGGAGCGAAGGTATATATAGGCGAGATGAGTAAGTATCGAAGCCTATAGAACGTAGTGGAAGGATGAGATAAGCTGCTGCGATCAGAGCGCAGCAGGTACAAGGCACGATCGGTAACTAAGGGAAATAATCCGAGATAACTCGGATAACGCAAGAGAAGGGGCCGAAGATAAACACGAAGTGATCGAAGTGTTCGGCAAAACAAAGGGGAGCGGCGCGGTGGAGAGAAAGAATAGAAACTAAGAAGATACGAGGAGCCAATGAGAGAATCGTAACACTTTCATTGTGTTTCTGCGCCTGATTGCCATTCCTTGTTTATTCACTGTGTTAGGTTATCAACCCTCCCTTTGTACTACCTTTTGGATCAACACCTGCCTGTGGCCTCACGATCAGGTGCATTCATGGTACTGGCCTTCATCTCCCTCAAGTTGTCTACCTTCATTGCCAACACTCTTCCAGTTCGGGACTGGTATGTCATCTGTAAAATTGATGTCAACCTATGATAGGATTTCTCTTGTACTGTGATTTGCACTCAAATTACCATTGTATCCTGAAAATATGATTGTAATGGTTGGTAGTGAAGTAGCAATGATTAAAATTTCGAAACTGGAAAGCAATGGGTTTGCAATTGTTCACATTACATTATAATGTATTTTGATTGGGAACCAATTAGGAGCCATGTCAATGTCATTAATAAGCATGGCAATGTGACCCCCACATTACATTTGTGACTCTGAATGGTAATTTCTGACTGATGTGGCAATGATGCCCCTCCATTATATTGACATGACAATGCTTTGTAATCAAGATCTTCCCCCATGGCAATGCATTACCATGCAACAAGTGAAAACAGCCCATTACAATTACATACAATGTTATCTAATGGTGCCTAGATTTTTCCAACATACAATGTAATAGGTACCAGTTAGGAGCAGCAGGGGTGCCAGACCTGCCTGAGCCATGGGTACAGTATGGGTGTGGTGCATAACCCACATTGTACCTCCACTTGTACAAGCTGTCAAACAAATAAATAAAATAAAATAAAATCTTCAAAGCTAGCAAGAGATAGTTGTAACCCTATGGGTCTACTAGTCATGTGCCCTAGCATGGTCCAGTTCACTTGTCCATTCATCTCTTGGTGTTTCCTGCCATCAGCCACAGCAGGTTTCCAATAGTGGGCCATCACCAGACTGATAGGTTAGATTTCAATGCACCCACACCCTGCCACAGGCACACCATGTAATGCCCCACTGCCACCATCATCTTGTCACCCTGGCATCACCCACAACACAATGAAGATGAGAATGCAAGAGGTGAACAACATGGCTGGTAGCATACCCACCACCAGTGTGACAGCAGCATGGACAGTGACACAAGCAAGGAATGGTGTGTCCACCACTACAGCAACAACAATGAGTGTGTGAGTGACACAACAGCACACCCATGGTACCTCTTTCATTCCTTGGATTTTCTTGTTCATGCATACCAGATTTTTTTTTCTCAGGTAAGACCTTTTTTTAAAAAAATAATTGTGCAGATGTAACGCCATAGTGGATGGCAGACAGCTACGAAATAAATAGCAACAGATGTACTTGGCAAGACTGGAAAGTGACGTGCGCAGTTTCAAAAGCCAATGGGCTACCGTATGTATGTCTGGCGGGCGTGATTTGTGTTTACCCTCCGCACTGCCCAATGCAATGCCCATGTACGGCAGCGTCGGACCACCGAAGTTGCTACAGCTAAACGGACAATGTCAAGGTAGAATAAATACGCGTCGAGTATGTGGTGGATTCAATGTCGCCGAGTACATTCAGTCCTTTCGCTGCCTTTTAGATTTGTGCTTTTCCAAATCAATTTCTTCCGCCTCGTCGTCGTCGTCATCATCATCGTCGTCGTCGCTCTCCTCGTCCTCAGAGTCAATTTCGTCCGATGGAACGTTTCCGAGGAAGTAGTTGGTAGCTTCGACAAAAACTTCGTTGGCAATGGTAGTTCCAATCTAAACCCAGATGAATCCCGTCACAAGCACGTTTCTCAGGTCGACTTACGTCAAACGGATCGGAGGTAAGTTCGAAGAAGTTGAAGAAACTGCCAGCTTCAGCAGGCACGTCGTTGTCTTCCCTGTCGTCTTCCTCGACACGGGGGTGTAGCTTCGTCAACGCGTTTTCAGGATTCTTCCAGCTAATTTTGGTGGCCTAGATAAGGTGGTAAGAAGAGTGAGAGCACATGCAATCAACATGCATACCGACGGTTTTACATCAGCCCACACGAAGGCAAGCATCGAGGGAGTCAGGCCATCCTCGTCGGGCTGCTCGCCAGCAGCCTCAGGTGGCGGCACGTACTTGTACTCTTTTTTCAGGACAGAGTCGGCGAAGTATGGGTTCGGTTTGAAATGCTAGATCGTGAGTGAGCACTGTGACACACAGCAGAACGGAGAACGCACAAACTCAACGGTAAAACACCTTGGCTCTTTAGAATCACGTTCTACCCACAAATCCTCCAAGTAACTCAGGGCAACGCGATCAACATTATGCTGAGCTTGGAAACCAATCAGCGGATGGTTCATCAGGGCGATAGGCCAAAACTTTGGTATCGCTTTTGCGACTTCGCGCCGGTTTTCGTAGATAAGACGGAGCGTCTGATATCCACGACGCTCTGAAGTGAACTCGAGTTATCCTGGGCCTTCCTCGAACGAAAATGGGACCCACCAAGGAGTAACTCAGCACGCTCAATTTTCTTCTGGACATCTTGCAATTTTTGGGCTTGCTCATCGCTGAGCTCAGCGCTTTGAAGGGGGTCCTTCTCCGTGTCGACCCCAGGGGACGCGCGTTTCTTCCCAGACATTCCTGCGCAACGAAGAGTGGGATGGACTCGGTTACAGTCGTGCAAGTTTAGGTCACATCCAAACTCCGCCCCAGCATTCGGTCATGGCTAAATTAGGAAACTGGAGCAACACACGAGACACGACTCCTGGCCTAGTCGACCCTTTGCTTGGTCCCCATCTCTATTTCCTCCATCTTGCTCACAGTTAACCCCCGTTTTCTCGCCGTCTGAGCTGCATTAGCGGCAAACACTTTCCCTGACCAACCGAATTTCTGGGAGAACGAGCCTTTCAGGCCCTTCCCGTGGTGAGCAGAGCGGAATCCGGGCCCTTCATAGTAAATAATATCCGTTGGGGGGATCAGCCTTGGCCACGAGACGTATTCGATGCCGTGGATCATGATAAATATAATCGTGACGGTCGCAACAACCAACCAAAGCATGAAATAGTAGAAGAGAGAGTAGTCTGTAACGCAAGTGTTAACTCTCGCGAATACCCAGAGTCAGCGACTCACCCGAAGTTCTAGGCAATGTGAGACCAGCACAAATCATGAACAATGAAAAAGACACGATGTAAGGGGCCTTCACGCTGTTAAGCGAGCGGTTATTTTTTTCGAGCGCACACAACTCACCGAGCGTATGGTCAGTGGCCTGGTGTCTGCCAACAAGGAGGCAGTGGTAATCGGGCTCTTCCGTGGATTCCATGTACCGGTTACGAGGTCGAAGCCATCCTGCCGTGCGCCATCGAAATAGTTGTTTCGAACATAACGCGTTATACTTTTGTAACCGTCTTCAAGAACACCCAACTTCGTTCGTTTGTTCGTTTTTGTGAAGTCCGTCTTCAAGGCACCGGACCCGGCGTAAGCTTTCGAGATCAAATCGGCATGGTCGGCCCATACTATCAAAAGATCATTAGGACTAACATTTGTTGTTTGTTGCACAGATGCCTACACTCCCGAAGATCCCTGCTCAAGGCATGGAAATCATCTAAATCTTCACCCTCGGCGAGCACGCCGAGTGACGTGAGTTGCTGATTCAATGTCCACTTCGCCAGCGCTGCCTGCACGACGTTCGTGCGGTCGAGGTTGTCCATGCAATTTGTGCGTACAGCTCCTCGTTGGGTTTTCACCAGATCAGGCTGGGACAAGTCGAGGTGAAAATAGCTAAGGAAAAGCTGAGCAAGATAATTTGTATCGACAATGACGCTATACCCTTGCTTCAGAAGATCATCGTGCACTTTGTCAAGAAGAATATTGATACGGTCCCAGCGCATATTCTTGCATTCACTATGGAAATCGAAATACTCGTATTTGACGTCGGCCACCTCAGCCTGGAATCGGGTACATGAGTAACATAGTGAACATGGTTAAAAGACAACACACTTGGCTGATGACGCGTTCATATGCATCTTTGACGGGCTGCTCGTGTCCCTTCTGATTGACTAAGCTCACCAAGATCTGTTCTCCATACGTTGAAACTTGTTCTTGTAGATGGCGGCGCAATGCATCGACCTTCGAGGATAGCGATCATTTCACTGCCTCCTGAACAATGGCTTACTTACGGTGTCCTGAAGGTCCATGATTTGCAAATCAGGCTTGTACCTCAGTGTGTTGATTTCAGCCCAAAATACGGGGACACTGCCTCGAGTCTGGACAAAACTGAGTTGGTGTGAAAACTTTTCGACGCTAGAAATGCGGCCTGCTGCTTGTTCTTCGACAAGTAATATCTGTTCCGTTTCGTTAAAGTTCGCAACGTGCCCATCCTGGTCCACACCGCGGCGAAAGTATCGTGTACCTGCACGATAACGTGACCTCCGACTGATGAGACATAGCTGGATTCGGTGTCCATGAATGTAGCTAGTGCGAACGTCAAATGCTGTTTACTAATGTCAAGAACGGAGGCGTAACATGGTTGTTGCTGGGAACCTACTGCCGTATATTACAGGAAGGATATAGGGGCCGAGCTGCTCGCATTCAGATATCAGAGATGCATTACTCAGGAAATTAATTTTCTTACATCTTGCGCAACATTGGTATCAATCAGTTTTGACTGCAGGAACCTACAAACGTCGTCAAGGCCCTGTCGAAAAGGTATCACGGAGTGCGCACTTGTTCCAGAAGAACCTGTCATCGACCTTACGGGTTGTCAGATACAAATTTTGATACCAATCATAGTGCTTACCTGTTCCCAAAGTGACTTTTCGCGACTGTTCTCCCCCTCGCTCCATTGGGTTTGCAAGCGCGTAGATAAATCCAACCCATAGCTAAACAAGAAGTGGCCTCCAAGAAAGTGAGACCGCACGAGTGCAAGCAAATGCCTCTCAATAGGATGTGGTGCATTCTGAGCGGAAAGGTTGGGGCTCAGCGGGAGGATATCAATGTCTGCAACCCGGTATATGTCATGTCCCATGAAGCGTGCTCGGTGTTCGCGACCAGTCAGTATAATGACGTATTCCGCTATTGTAGGTCAACCTGGTGTGTCCACCACAGGAGAAAGCAAGCTTTGAAACGCACACAAAGTCAGAGAGATCATTCCAAGTATTCCGTAGACCGTCTTTTCATATCTCGAGGCAGAAGGAGGAGCTAGCGTATTGGGCGCTAGATATCTCGGCGGTCAGTAAGAGTGGTGCGTTTCGTGGGGCCAAGAGAACTCACGGTTGAGAACTATGTCCCCGGTTGACCTGTGTATGGTGAACGATTGCGCTCCGAGTGGTTCCACGGGAGCAAAAGTGTAGGCATCCTGACCAATGACGAATCTGGAGTATGTGAGGAGAGGGTGCAGCACGAAGACAGGGAGTCGACAAACAGGTTAAGCCTCTGGTATGCGGGTTTCATTGGAGGATGTAGTAGTCGAGCAGGTTCGGTTCGAACGCCTCGTTTTCGTCTGAGTCTGAAACGGCCTCAACTCTACAATGGTCAAGCTCACTCCAGAGCTACTTGCCCAAGTCCCCTCCGCAATCAACCCCGTCAGAGAGCGCCAGCTAGATCTTCGCGGTGAGCCTACCAGGGCGTTGTGTGCTGCAGATTTCTGCTCACATCGCCAAGGATACAAAATCCCTGCTATCGAAAACTTGGGAGTCACAAAGGCGTGTAGCTTCTGATCCGGACTATCGCGTCTCTCATCAGACTTACTTCCAACTCAGGACCAGCATGATGCCATAGACTTGACGGACAACTCCATAACCGCGCTCGGGAACCTCCCCCTCCTCAAACGTCTACGCACACTTCTTCTCGCCAACAACCGTGTCTCGTCCATATCCCCATCTATCAACCTGTCAGTCCCTAATCTTACTACCCTCATCCTTACCGCAAACAGCATCGTCGAGCTTGGAGATCTCGAGCCCCTTAAGGAATTAAAAAATCTCAAGTATCTGTCTTTGATTGGGAACCCCGTACGGGAAAAGAAGTGGTACCGCGAGTGGCTTGCGTGGAGAATACCGTCGCTGAGAGTTCTGGATTTTCAGAGGATCCGGGACAAGGTGTGTCGAAAATGGGTTTCGCATCTGTTCTCGATACAGCTTGAATGTTCTGTTTATGCAGGAGCGCCAGACAGGTCGGTCGCTGTTTCTCACTGCGGAAGGTCTGCCCACCGCGCTCGCTACGACAATATCCACGACCATATCGAAACAAAGTACAAAAGCCGCTATTACAATTGATGAGCCTAAGCCACTACCACTCCCTGGTAAGGCGGGCAGGCTGATGTCGAAGGAGGAAGCGGAGAGAGTCAAGCAGGCCATCGCAAAAGCAACCTCGATCGAGGAAATAAGAAGACTGGAGAGAAGTCTAAAGGAGGGATATCTGCCAGCCGCGGAGGCAGTTGGAGCTTAATGTCTTGCAAATCGTATTTTCTCTCTAATCTTTTGAGACTTCACGACGTGCACCCGATCACGCGAACAGCATGACACTGGCACAGGCCGTGTGTCGTACCCTTCGTCTGACGCAGGGGACAGGAGGATCTGTTTGAGCAGGTTCTAATTTAAAGCAGCGCGCACATACGCCCTCAGCTGCAGGCGCTGTGATATCATAATATGCTTTGGCACCGATGAGTATTTCAGTTTCGAAGCTACTGCAACAGTAAGGCGTCCCTTCTGCAGAACACATGCTTGTAACCAAACATGGCCGGGGCACTCCTTGGAGCCATATAACCATGCAGTGCACATGTATACCTCGACAATCAAGGAGGTGCCGAGCTGGCTGACGGGACATCAATGCCACTCGTGGTGTAACTCTTGGGGGAACTGTTGCGTCTGGCGCTGGGGAGATCAGTCGATGATACCGTGCTGATATAAATGTTGCATGGGATTACTGGTGGTCTTAAAGGGACGAACTAGGACCACCCCAGCCTAGCTGCACAGATATATCAAAACCTGAAGTTCAGAAAGGTGCTGGATCGCCAGGCGACATCGCTACCGCCAGACGATCAACCATTCTGTTGTGCAGGGCTGGTATGCTGCCGGTGACCTTGGGGTCGTACAAGCAGAAACAGCGAAGGTTGCAACGGCCGAGGAATGGCAATACCCAACTTGAACGGTGTATGCAGTCTACGCTTCCCATTTTCCTCCTGAACATAACTCAAGCAGTACGCACTGGGTACCCAAGCTCAAGCCCCAGGAAGTCGAGGCAGTCATTTCTGCTCTCAAACTCCAAGATACTTGCAGTTCGTGGACGGAATTCTCCAAGAGTGTGTGCACAAAGGGTGGGGCAGGTTGATATACCAACTCGTGTGCTCTAGTCTACGAGTGCATCGCCCAATCCCCAAGCATTCCTCCCTGCCTACCCATTCGCCGTCTTGGGCCAGGTCCCATTGCCCGTTCGTCGCGTGGGGTACCACTTAGAATAAGGTGCTTGTCGACCAGCTACGGGAAGCTCGTCAAAAATGATGCACATTTGATGCTGACGAGCTTCGCGTACGTCGTTTAGTGTATGCGTTGATTTTGTTAACGCAGATAGGAAAGCCGTGAGTTGTACGTCTTCATATTCCTAGAGACATCATCGAGCAATGTCAGAGCATGGTGACAACATTTGAATCAAGATACGACTACAGACGCAGGCTTGCAGTAGTTGTCGGGTGGCGCTCGACTTACCGTATCGAACTCCTCGCGAAAAGCCCTATTCTCACTCGCAGGAAGAGATGCGATCAGAGCCGAGATTGATCGAAGGACCGTGTAGTCTTTGGGAGCTTGACCTGAGTACGTTCCGTTATTCAGATCATAAGACCTACTAGAAATAAATGCCCACCTGCAATCACGTTCGTGACGTACTGGACAAGCACCAGAATCCGTTCGTGAAGCATTTTAACCGCAGCCCTCTGTGCTTGCAAATGGGATTCCACTAATTTGCATTAGCAAGTATTTGTGAAGGGCTGAGATTGTCAGACACCCACAACTTGTACTCCCCCCTCCACCTTTCGCTGTCCAATCCACAGCGATGCGCTCTGCTTCTCCTGTTTCAACTTTGAACGGTGCCTCGATAAACACCGATCGCGTCCTTTTATCTCTGATCTCTACAGAAGGTTCATAAGCCCTGAAGGGAAGCGTTTGGCCAGTGATGTCGGAGGAGGGGGACAATACGGATGATGAGGGCTGAAGCAAAAGGAGCAACGGCGTAGAGCAATACCCTGTGAACTGCACAACAGTCAATCAACCATCGGGGAACAAATAGAGCACTTCGAGTAAACCTGATCCTGAAGAGCTATGTGGTGAGAAGTCGGCACTGGTGCCACAGTGTACCACCCAATGAATTCCAGCGAGGGGAACACCTGCTTGTCTGGTCTAGGATATGAGGAAGAGGACGCACGTTCTAGGAACAAGGGACGCACACTGGTCTCGCCTTTGCGCTAGAAAACCGTGGTCAACCATGCCTTCACCTCCATCTTCTACTGCTAGCTCAAATGTATTGACGATTTCAACCTCTCGGCCATTTTGTGTGCCGAGTAATGCACCAAGCACTGTGCACAGTTCGCAACTTGACTATCGAACAATCGAAGTAGAAAGTTTACCAAATGGCAGGTGCGATTTCGTCTGGAGTTTCAATCGCGTGAGGTGCTCAGAAATATTCAGGATTGGGAGGGGATGACTATGCGTGCGCCGTAAGTATGCTACATCGGTTAGAGATGGTCTCGACGTACAGCAAAAGAGAAAGGCTGGACGTAGTAGTCGTCGGGAGGACGACAGGCAGTTCGTCAACATCCATCGGAGTCATGTTGGTGTTTGCTCGAAAGGGGTTTACTGACTCAGAACCAATGACAGTCTTGAGTCTTGATGCCCACGAAATGCGGGAGTAAAAAAAAAATTCCCATTAGCCGACTCGAACGACTGACCTCGTCATTACTAGTGACGCGCTCTACCAACTGAGCTAAACGGGACTCGACTCCACAATCAAGCAAAATTATAGATAAAGGTAATAGATGACTGCATGGAACGCGAAAGAGCCGACCCTGAAGTAAATTTGTCGCGCTTTTGTGCCGCCCGAATGGCTAGGTTGAGCAACTCACACCATGTCTGGCTTTGACGCCAATCGAGTTTTCACTGTCAACGTACACGATCCATCCACTGCGTCAACCACGACAGATACGCCCTCCCAGACGGAGAAATTACTGTTGGAATTTTTACTGCAATACAGAGTGGGCGGTGATTTCGTATACAGGTTTGCTTTCCGTCCACTTGATGGAATTGGATCTCATCGTGCGCCTGACTGTTTCATAGGGATAACTTACGTGGAAATCTTCTTCTGAAGCAGTACCAGTTAGAGATAGACCTTCGCCATCTCAGCTTGTACAACGATGAGCTTGCGCATGTAGTTCAAGATCGACCAGCTGACATTCTTCCCCTGGTAAACCGCTTTTGCGCATTGATGCACCCTTACTCATTTTCTAAGTTTGAGAATGCCGCCACTAAAGCAGCCAGGTCCATCCTCTTTCCTCTAGCCAGCACATCTGATGAGCGGGCGGAAGCTGCTCTTCAGTCCGTACCTAGAATTCAAATAACGATCCAGTCTGGGTTGAGCATGCAACGATTTCGTGACCTCACCGCGGATACGATGAATAAACTAGTTCGTATACCAGGCATTGTCATATCGGCCTCCGTCCTCTCTTCTAGATCCACAAAGCTTCACCTTCAATGCCGTGCGTGTAAATCGACGAAAATCATATATCCTCTTGGCGGTCTAGGTGGTCCTGGTAGTGGTTCTGACAGGGGCCTTCCAAGGGTCTGCGATGCTCCCGAGTTGGAGAATCAAAAGAAGGATTGCCCATTGGATCCGTATATTATTGTTCACTCAAAATCTAGCTTCGTCGACCAACAAACTCTCAAGCTTCAGGAGGCACCAGATATGGTACCTGTTGGGGAGCTTCCTCGGCACATCCTCTTATCAGCCGACAGATATCTTACCGGGAAGGTTGTCCCTGGCTCACGCATTATCGCGACCGGGATTTATTCAACGTTTAACTCGGCAAAAAATGTGAGTTTACGCTACATTCACTTTTCATGCCACTGAGTCTGCCTAGAAATCTGCGGGACCAGCCGCCCTCCGACAGCCGTATCTTCGTTTAGTTCACATTGAGCTATCGTCCCCATCAGCAGGAGGTGGAGCCTCGAACCCTTTCGGAGTGCAATTCACTCCTGACGAGGAGGAAGATTTCACTGAGATGGCACGAAGTGAAGGATTCTACGAACGCTTCGCAAAAAGTGTAGCTCCAAGCATCTATGGTTGCTTAGGTCTGTTTCCGCCTTGCAAACGACGATGCATTATTCAAGTATCCCAGATATCAAAAAGGCGATCACATGCCTTTTGTTTGGAGGCTCAAAGAAAGTGTTACCCGATGGGATGAGATTAAGGGGAGACATCAATGTATTGCTACTCGGAGATCCTGGCACTGCTAAAAGCCAGCTGCTCAAGTTCGTAGAAAAGGTAGGACTTGTTGCGTGCCGTAGCTATTGGTTAACGGTGCTAATAGGTTGCTCCGATCGCTGTATATACTTCGGGAAAGGGGTCGAGTGCAGCAGGTCTGACGGCCTCGGTACAACGTGATGCAGTTTCTGTGAGTTCTTGTTGGAAATGCTTGAATTGTCCCTGATTCAACTTGATTAGCGGGAGTTTTACCTCGAAGGGGGCGCGATGGTCCTCGCTGATACAGGAGTAGTGTGCATCGACGAGTTCGACAAGATGCGTGATGAGGACCGTGTAGCCATTCACGAAGCCATGGAACAACAGACTATATCGATAGCGAAGGCCGGTATCACTACAGTCTTAAACTCCCGGACAAGTGTCCTTGCGGCAGCAAACCCTGTATGGGGTAGGTACGATGAAGGTCGAAGCCCAGGCGAGGTGAAATTATTGCTCTTTGATATTTTAGGCCGGGGCATTTTCTGAGAATGCCCTCTTTTCTTTTTTATGGCAGAACATCGACTTCCAGACCACTATCTTGTCTCGATTCGACATGATATTTATAATCAAGGATGAGCACAATGAACAGCGCGACCGTGTTTGTTGCTCGCCATTTTCGTCTGTCACCTCATTTATCCTCCCCAATAGATGATCGCAAAGCACGTTATGAACATCCATATGAATAGACCAAACCAGAGCACTGAAAATGATGAGGTTGTAGGTGAGATCGACATTGACAAGATGAGGCGATATATTGCATACTGCAAGAAGTATGCTTTATCTCCGAAGTGTAGCTTGTGTTCCTAATGCATATTGTAGTAAATGTGCATCTCGCCTATCCCAAGATGCCCAGGAAATGTTGAGCAGTCACTTTGTCAGCCTGCGAAAACAAGTGCAACAGGTCGAACGAGACAACGACGAACGAAGTTCGATACCAATAACTGTTCGGTTCGTTCAACGGCAACTTGATCTTCTGTCTTTGTCGTTTAACAGTTGCATTTTCAGCCAACTAGAAGCCATTATCAGGATATCCGAGTCACTGGCAAAGATAACCCTATCACCTATCGTGCAAAATCACCATGTTGAAGAAGCGATACGTCTCTTCAAATTCTCCACTATGGATGCAGTATCTGCGGGTTCTATTGATGGCATGTCTCGAGGTGAGCTCAACGAAGAAATGAATCGCATAGAGAAAGAACTTCGGAGGCGGCTGCCTGTGGGATGGAGCACCAGCTACCAGAGTCTCGTCAGGGAATTTGTCACTCAGCAAGGTTACTCGAGCCACGCTCTCGAACGTACATTGTACATCTTGGAAAAAAGAGAGATCATCAGGTTCAGCGGGCAAAAAAAGGTCGTTCATAGGTGAGTCTGCCATGGTCGTGTAGCAGTCTTTGGCTCATTTACAAAGGGTCGGGGTATAATATGTAATGGGTGCAATCATTGTCTTTCGTTTCGACCGTAGATTAAGGATAATTGCTGTATATCGCTGTGTTTATCTTCATGTTCTCTCTACACAGCTACTGACAACTGTAATGAATACCCTTCATTTTCTGTTGTTGTATGTTGTCTGCCTAGCTGAAGTAGATAGAGTGTCAGACTTTTATGCTTGTATTGTCATAGTCATGCAAGGTAGTAATCTGAAGGCTGACATCTATCTGATTGAGTTAGGTGAGCAGCAACAGTTGTTACAAAGTAGATTATACATGATGAGTATGATGTCATGTGACAGTGTTTAGCCTGTTATCCCTGAATCAACCCCAGACCAACTTAGGAACCATAATGTTGGTCTTCAACTTTGGGTAGTGGAAGGGGGCACTGATCAGATCATGAAGCAAGGTTTATTTACAAGGATAACTGCTGGACAGTAATGTAACAACAGATAGCATATGCCAAAACACAGCCCACCAGTGTGGGTTGAAAACTTGAAATACATAACCAAAATTTTAAGATGGAACCACAAGGTTGAAGCATTGATACCTGGTTGGCTTACATAACCAAAGTTTTAGGACAAACTTGCAAAGTGGAAGCATAGTTCATACCACATGTAGAGCCATCGCTCAGCCAATGCTTGGTGAGCGGCGACAGACTGATTGAACCAATGAAAGCAATTTCGCTTTCATCAGTCCACAAGTTCATGCCCTGGCCGAAGGTCCGCAGATTGACTGCACGTATAGCAAGGATGGGAATTGCATGTGGTACAGTGTAAACAACAGCATAAAGGATGCAACATATAGACCATATCCCTTCTATAACCTGTATCTACGCATCCGTCCCAGTCCGACTTCTGCTATCGGTAGGCAGTCACCTCACCACCCATCCACACTCACCCATTCCTCGTCCTTGACGCGCAACCACTCGTGGTCGATCATGTCTCGCGCTTCTTTGCGCTCTCGCTGATCCACCGCAAGCATCGGCTCTAGGAACGTACTGAGCTTCTCGGAAACAGTGTTCGACAACAGGTACTTTTCCACCATCACACAGTGCAGCGGCCACGGCTTCAGAGTTTTGATGTATCGTAATGCACCTAGAACGTGTCAGAAGAGAATCCAACAGCGAGTTTTGTGTACCGACCCGTGTGGTCAAACAATTCTCTACTATACCTGCCCCCCATCTTCGCCTCGAGAGGAAAATCACCCATAAGCTCGATAATCTGGGCCAAATGGTCGTCATCTTTGGTAAACAACTCTCCCTGCCCATGTGGATCGAAAAGGTACTCGGCAGTCAACAGTTCAAAGACAACACATGCCACACTCCATATATCGACACGAGTTCCCCAGTCACGCCGTCCGAGGATTGCTTCGGGGGCACGATATTGGCGAGTCTGGATATCGTCTGTGTAATGATGCTTTGATGGCGTCGCGTTGCCTAGGTCGGCAATCTTGATCGTGAGTGAGACGTTCCCGGGAAAAGCTAGGGAAGGATGAAGAGCAGGGCAAGTGGTGGTGGAAGAGGTGGATGAGTGGTTTGACGTAGATAAATTTGTCCGCTGAGGGGCAGTCCGAGAGAGTAACGATGGTCCTGTGGGAGCATGGGGAATGTCATTCGGGGGGTGCGATCGGAGAAGGGGAGAAGTTGGTGGCTCTGCAACAGAACTGCGTGGCCCCAGTAAAGCTCTCTCTTGAGATGGTGGAACAAGGTCGGAGGCCGCAATGGACTCCATCTTGGACAGGGCGGGGATGACTGCGCTCTCCACGGAAGTGGGTGGGCTGCTGATGGTATTGTTCATCCCAGGGTGCATTGAAAGGGAAGAAGTGGTTGATGACGTGGATGGGCTGTCAGACTGTAGCAAAGGTTGGTCAATGGAAACGATTTTGGGATCAGGGAAAACGAGTTGCTTTGAAGGCCTGTTAGCAGACGAGTTTCCGGGTGGAAGAGCGGGGGGCGGAAGGTGTTTACGGAGGCTTGAACTACTCGCACTGGCGCTGGTACTACCGCACCTAGATGAAGGGCTCGACAATGGCTGTGAGTCGAAGATCTCGACGTGGCGTTCGCGGACGGGAGGTCGACGGGTAGGAATAATCATACCCAACCGAGACCTGGTAGGGTGGGGCACGCCGACTTGACGTGAACGAGGAGAAGGGGACGCGGAGAGCTCCGCGAGGATGTGCGTCTCGACGTCTGGGATGGAGATGACTAGAAAGGAAGGAGGGTCAGGAGAAGAAAGGGACGAGAATGAAAACATACGAATATTCTCTGGCTTAATGTCCGTGTGCACTAGGTCACACTCATCGTGAAGGTACTGGAGACCAAGGAGAACCTGCCTGGCAATCACCTTGACAAGGGGTTGTGGGACACCCTTTTTCTTGTTACGCTCGATGAGAGCTAAAAGGTTTTCTCCAAGAGGTTCGAAGACGATGCATATGTGGTTTTCTGGGCCGATATGCGTGAAAGAGTCGAGGAAGGAGACAATGTGAGCACGACCTGGGTGAGTAGGATTTGCCTCTGATACTCTGGTGAGAAGTTTTATCTCGTCGCGAGCCGTATCGGCATAGCGGGAAGCAGACTTGACGACCTTGAGGGCAGAATAGCGGGATTGGCTGTGTGGAAGATGAGGAAGGGAGTAAAAAAGGAGGACGAGGGACAAACAGGGAATCATGGACGAGCCAGACAGTGGAGAAGTGGCCCCAGCTGTGGTGAGGGTGAGCAAAGGGGGGGGGAGGGGAGAAGGAGGGAGGAAGAAGAATACCCGAGTTTCCTAACGACGAGATAGCGACCATCCTTGAAGAGGTCGTTGATCTTGACAGGCAGATAGCCGCCAGCATTGTAGTCTGCTGGAGACTCCTCCTCCTTCGAAACATTGTCTTGGACGGGGACGATCTTTGGGCCTGATGAAGTAAGGACGTACTGATATTTAGCGCACGGTTCCTTTGGGGCCATTGAATGCGCGGGGTATGGGGAAGAGGAAGGGGAGGAGGAAGAAGCGACGAGCCAACCCGCTGCCACCCGAGCGCGGCACCGGCGTCCAGCTCGGAACGGAACGCAGCAAACGTACGCGAGCGACAGTCAGCACGTCCTCGTCATCCACATCAGCTGTCCATGTCATCCACTGAGACGGCCGCACAAGCGACACGCTCCACACGACCTCCTCATGCCAGTCTCCGCGTCCAGGAGCCTCATCGGCGCCGTCAAGGACGAATGGCGACTCTTCAGGTATGCGCTCGCGTCCTCCGTCAGCGCCGCCCTCATCTTCGTACCCGCTCAGTGATCGTCCCGGTGACTACACGATCGGTTCGCCCATCGGTTTTGGCGCGTCCTCCGTCGTACATGCAGCCGTGTACAACCCTCCCCCTCCAGACAGCCCCCGTCTGTTTCCGTGCGCGCTCAAGGTCCTTGATCTTGATTCCCTTCCTCCCCGTTCTCTCGCCCTCCTTCAGCGCGAGACACAACTCATGTCCCTTTCAAAGCACCCAAACGTCCTCCGTGTACGCGGAAGCTGGATCGATGGCCATAAACTCTACATTGCCCTCCGTCTTATGAACAAGGGCAGTGCCGCTGACATCATGAGATATGCGTGGCCTGATGGCATGGAGGAGGAGGTAATAAAGTGTATCCTCAGACAGGCCCTAGATGGTCTCAAGTAAGTCCCCTTCCCCCTTCCTGATCTCGCTAATGCCCTCCATGCAGCTATCTCCATATAAACGGATTCATTCATCGTGACATCAAGGCGGCCAACCTGCTCGTCGACGACGACGGAACTGTCCTAGTTGGTGACCTTGGCGTCGCCGCTCCCCTCGTAGATGACGGTGAACAATTGGCCGTCTCTCCCATCGGCTCGGCGGCCTCATTCTCGAATTCCCCTCGTTCCAAATATTCAGACGACGGTATTGCTATCTCACGCCCCAAGTTCGGCAAGCGCAAATCTTTCGTTGGTACTGTACGTTCTTGCTTTCCGGCATCGCTTGGCACTCCCGCTCACCTGCCACCGGCAGCCGTGTTGGATGGCACCGGAGCTCATCCAGGGAAGACGTTACGACGCCAAGGCGGATATTTGGTCATTCGGAATCACGGCCATCGAACTCGCGCAGGGCCATCCACCTCGATCGTGCGAAAGTGCACACAATGTCCTTCTCGAAATGTGCGCCTGCACAACTACCTGATCTATGAGCTGTTTATTTATCAGTCCGTTTCCCTTCCAGCGTCCAAGGAAAGCCCCCAGCTCTAGTTCGAGACGGAGGCGTACACCGTTATTCGCGCGCGTTCGGGGAGATTGTCGATGCTTGTCTCGCCAAAGATCCCTCGAAACGGTTCGCGATTCTCATCTCTCTGTTTGTGGATCATTCACTTCTCCACACATATAGTCCAACTGCAACCGAGCTTTTGCGCACCCCATTTTTCAGGAACGCGAAAAAAAAGACGTATCTCGTTGGGACGATCCTGGATGGGCTTCCTCCGCTAACTACGCGCCAAGGACGGCGTCGTCATCCAGAGAGTCCGACGACCCAGCGTACCACAGATTCGTGGGACTTTGGTTCAGCTACCATCAGTTCCCAGTCACCGCCTCCCATCGGACCCAGCCCGCGGACCGAGCTGAATACCGAAAATTTGAACCCTGTCTCTAAATCCAACCACGACGACGAACTAGAAATGCTTGGTCACTCACTCAAGGACGGTAGCGTAGACCGCCTACGGCAGGCCACCATAGAGCCCAGCGTGACGACCCCGCCATTCAGGCCGGACGGCGTGCCGCTCCCTCGCCCTGCAACCCCGATCACGTGATGCCATCTCAGAATTCGGGCACTCCATGCCATCCTTGTGTTCTTCCGCTGTGGCGCCACCCGGATCGATGCTGCCTTCAATGTCTTCCAACCATTAGGACAAGCCCATTCGGAAACCATCTTGCGATACGGTGATTGTGTTTCATGTTTGCCAAGGGGACGCGGCTCTTCTTTGGGCCACCCAAACTTTATACTTTCGCTTTGGCCCACCGATATTTATTTCTTAAGTGCATAAGCGTAGATTTACTCTACGTTCTCACCTAGTTTGCAGCTGCCTGCTACGTCTTGCAGGCAAAGCTGCCCCATACCCTTGAGTCTTCCTGTACTCGTGCTATACACGTGCGAAGATCACGATCTCACAACAGAGCCTCTAATTGTATGCATGTTCCCGTGAATTACATGGATTGTAATGATATCACGGCGAGTATCCTTCAACCAATGACGACCTTGTCATCATTGAACTCGTAAGGAGGAATCTCCAGATTAAGCTGTGAGGGACAAGTTTCAATTATCGGCACTGAGCCAGAAACGAGCCTTCTTACCGGCGCTGGTCCCTTGCGTGCGCGACCGGCTAGTAGGAAGCACGTTGGCACACGACGTCGCTGGAACAAAAGGAAACTCACAAATATCGTAATGCGAACCGTGGCAGGGACAGAACCATCCTCCGAAATCGCCAGCCTCACCAATCGGGACACAGCCCAGGTGGGTGCAAACGCCGAGCATGACCAGCCATTCGGGCTTCTTTGTCCGGTTCTCGTCGCTCTCTGGATCCCTAAAGGACGACCAGTTGACGCTCCTGGCCTCTTGGATCTCGTCGGGCGTGCGGTGACGGATGAAGACGGGCTTTCCACGCCATTTGATGATCACGTTTTTACCCTCTGGGATGGTAGCAAGGTCGACCTCAGTCTTTGCGAGCGCAAGGACGTCGGCAGAGGCAGCCATCGTTTCAAGGAAGCCGGTGATGGCAGACTTGGCGACAGAGGCAGAGAGGACGCCGAGCGAACCGACCATAAAGTACGACAGGGCGCGGTTGGCTTCGTCCGACTTTGGGCGGTATGCGGAGAAGTCTGGGACCTCTGGAGCGTCTTTTGCAACGGAAGAGGTATGAAGGAGACGGGGTTGGTAAAAGGACGTTGTAACGGGAGCTTCGGGGGCCAGGTTAGCAAGGGTAGAAGTTTGCTTCGGGAGCGTGCTCACAAGAGTAGGTCCTCGAGACGAGGCCGACAGACGCAGTCTTTACGCCACCGGTGAAGCTCCTCGGCGCGTCCGAACGAGAGGCAGCACCATGTCCGTGGTCGTGACTCCCGGCTGGCGCACGAGCGGCGAGGTTGAGGCGGGATCCGCTGGGGAGGCCACTGGGGAGTGCACGGACGGTGGGGGCGAGGTTGACCGAATTTCTGACGGCTTGGAAGGAGCCCATCTCTAGACCTAGCACGTTCTGGTTGCAAGCAGGACTCTCAAAAAGTTTGAACACCCGCGTATTCCCGATGCACACAGCCACTGCTACCACTCGCCGATCCCGGGCACCTTGTAACCAAACCAGCCGTCCCCCCAGCTCTCCCGCACGAACAGAAACACGACCCACATCATCCATCTCGTCATGAAGTATCCAACCATACTGTGCTCCTTCTTCATTCCGCCGCGGCGGTTCGCCTCGTCCACTATCTCATTCACTCGAGACTGTCGGTCCTTTTGGAAATTGGCCAGGACAGACGTCCAGTCCAGTGCAGTCGTCCCGGAATCAGCGGATGCGGCAACTCCAATCTGCCTCCGTAAAAGGTAGGCAAGATAAGCTGCGTCCTCGAGCGCCTGGGATGCCCCTTGCCCAGAGTGCGGCGGCATCGCTATAGTACGAAACATCACTGCCGGCGTGACTTTTGAGTGGCAGGATCACGCACCGTGGGCAGCGTCGCCGATGAGCACCGTACGTCGACTATGCCATTTCTCCAACCTCGAAACCTGGAACACCGGCCAGACGAGCAGTGGATCATCCGAAGCTTCTGCTGCTGCGATCAGTTGGGGAACCGGGAATGCCCAGTCCGAGTATCGCTCTCGCATCTGTGAAAGGCACTTTGAGTAGCAGGGCGCATAGGAGAGTGTTTGCTTGCCTCGAGTAAGGCCTGTTTCTTGGGAATCTTCCATTCCTCGCGGTCTCGATCTGGCGCCTCGTGCGTCGTCCACCTGGAGTCAGGATATTGAGTATCAAATGTGCGCAGCACGACGACACGGTGGTGGACACTGACCACGTCACCTTCTTCCCTTCCTTGTCGAAAATCGCTATACCAACAAACCCCTGTCGGCCGTGAATCATCACGCATGGCCTGTCCGGGGTAAATAAGTCCGATAAGCCGGGCACGTCATCAATGCTGGCGAAGGTGCCTATTGCGACTAGGCCACTGTATTCCGGCTTGGGTACGGAGAGCCCGAGGCAGTCGTACATGCTTTGAAAGAACGTTCAATATGCCGATCTCGCCGGGGAACGGGCGCGACATTACCTCGGTCGGACCGCGCTCCAGATGCCATCTGCTCCGATCAAAAGGTCGACCTTCTTCTCTTGTGGGAGTCCGTTCTGAGTCCAACGGACAAGCACACCGTCGTCGAATTCTTCGGTGGACCGCACTTGAGCGCCCCACCTGACATCGAGTCGTCTTTTCTCTACTTCGTCCAGCAGGACGTCGTGGAGGTCCGAGCGCATGATTATGGTAGAGGCAAACCCATAGCGTTCCTCCGAACCTTGGGGCACCTTGCCGATGAGCCCACCGTCTGAATCATTCATCTCTATCCAGGGTACCTGGACGCCGCTATCCCGTTGGAGAAGTGTGCGGGCCAGACCAAGCCCGTTCAAGACGTGCATTCCGTTTGGGGCCAGCATCAGAATGCCGCCTTCGGAGAACGCAGGTCGGCATGGGCGCTGCTCGAGAACGGTGACGTTCACGTTCAAGCGTGACAGAAACAGAGCCATCGCCGCCTAGTGTGATCGTGCAGAGAGTCAGCGTCGGGCCGGGAAAGAAACGTTGGGCTTGCCCCTGCTACCCCTCCTCCGGCCACGATAATCTCGGACATTTGTTGGCAGAGGTCGGATGTGTGTCGTTCTACCGCTTACCGAAATCTGACGTTTATAGCCAGGGACCTCGTTGGGATAGGCGCGCCGTTGGCCTGCTGCCGCTGGAACGCGTCGGCTGGCTGGCTGGCTGGCTGGCTGGCTGGCTGGCTGGCTGCGGAGGCGGACTGCGGATTGCGGAGGGGACATGTTCAGGGAG
>JBBPTT010000408.1:0-25598 GCA_038094175.1 Boletellus aff. lepidospora
TTCTGCTCGGGCACAGTTGCCGAACAAAAGACCCGACTCTACTACTTTTGGGTGGCTTAGAATGTTGATGAGTTGGTCGTCGATTTCAGCGTGACGACCGCTTATTGTCGTTTGCCTTCCAAAATCGTTCCAGTCGTTGGGCCCGTTCCAAGTTGGCCAATAAAGGAAAAATAAAACAATATTCATGCGTTGGCGGGATAGTCCCACTCCTCCTGACCGCCGACGAGCGACTTGATGGACGGACGGACGACGTTCGCCGCGAGGAGAATATATATATAGTCGACTCCCCTATAACGGATGCCCCGCCTAAGGCGACGAAGATGCGCCTGGGATATCCAAAAATACGTGTTTGGCCTGCGGCCAGCCCATACTCCCAAAGCATATACTTTGGGGTATGTGTCGTCACTGTTATGGTGGAGCTGACCAGCTGGATAGGTACGGATCTATAAGAAAAGGGCATTCATGCGGCCAGTCCGGTCGGACGGGCTGTTATCTGGTCGCTTTCACGTAAGCTGGCCACGTGGGGAACTTATTGCACTCCAGGTGCCCCTGCCTTTGGTCGTTCACAGCACCCCGATCTACGGACTACAACGCGGCCATGGATGGCCTGTCGACGACCAAAAGGCAGGGGCATTCAGAGAGCAGGTTTCCCATACGACCGAGTCGTGTGAAAGGGCCGATCCGGGCTCGGCTTTCAAGTCGAGCATGATATGAAACGCCGTGTGTCTCGCTTGACATGAAACGCAGAGGCGTATACTGATGTCCGCTGGCACGCTGTACGTAGTACAAGTGTCAATTATACACAGCCCGTCTCTCTCGAAATCTCCCCGTCTTCCCCTTTTCCTGCGCGCTGTCGAACAGGACACCGACACCACGATGGGGGGAGGGGTTAAGGAGGGCCCCAGAAACGCTCGTCAACGCTGCTGCCCTCCTTGCTGTTCCCAGTGACTCGAACGGAGGACCTTGTCAGACCCGAGCACAAGTCACTCGGAGGTGTGTCTCGAAAGAGCGGGGAGGGAAGAAGGATTCGTCAGCGGAAGAGGTCGTGAACGCTAATCATTGGTGACACCATGATCCCACCGATCTTAACGACCACGATCTCCCCGGGTCCCGATGTTATTCAGAAGGGCGTTGTGCCCGCAAGACGACGGCCGCGTTCCTTTGTTGGCCGTAAAGCGGGCGAGTAGCGTTCGAACGATGATTGATGGCCCCATTCTGTTGACTGCACGGCACCAATGATAGCATTGCGGTATACTTGAGCGCAAAAATACCGCATGTATATATGCGTGTACGCGTATTATATACAAAACGCCCTTTATGGGGATTATCGCGTACTAGAATTGTCCCTCCCTGAACCGAGCACGGTCGAAAACGAACGAAATTGATGAGAACAAAAAGAACGATTACACTGGCTACGCTTCATGATCGAGTAATTCATTCCTGCCTCCGGGGACGTCTTTGATACCCTCGACGTCCCTGAACCAGCGACCACGGCGCCGCACGCCCTCCTCTCTTCTTCCTCCTCAACTGACTCAAGCCCACCAAAGAGCGATACGAAGAACGAAAAGGGCGAGGCTCTCTGCGTGGGTGTTCGCGGGACCCCCTAGTGACCATGGGGTAACCCAATGTAGGACTGTTCCAGCCCGCCGTCCGACTTGCATAGTCGGTACCATTCCTCTACGTAGACGTGAAAACATGCCATCAGTCCATCCATCATCACCATCGCGCGCGCGAGCGACCAGGAAAAAGAAGAACGATGATGACCTACCTGGTACCACCGGGCCTTCCTGCTCTGCCGCTGCGCTCGGTGCTTCTGCCATCACGACGGCAAAGCCACTGGATATCAAAGGTCAGTCATACATACGATCGTGTAAACCCCATCGGAAACGACGTACTGGAAGAGATGCCAATCAATGTGACTGGAACCATGAACACGTTAGACCACGCTCTTGCAAACACAAAGTCCGCGAATCGCTCACCAGTGAAGGAACCATGGTCCGGGATTGCTCGTCGTAAAACGGATGGTGACGTTGTCCGTGGGGCTACTGCCAATGGACACCACGTCGCGCCGAACGGGATTTGCAAAGTTGACAACGTCGCTGCCCGCGCTCCTCACGACACTAAATTGATGCTGGAAATTCGATGGTGGATCGTTTAGAGACAAAAAAAAGGCAGAGTGATCTACTTACACCATGCAAATGGATAGGGTGCTGAAACGGCAAGTTGTATCAGCACGGTACAACACGCTACAACCGTGATACGTACGGGAGCGCCAGGAGCTAAAGAGGGGTTGGGGAAGCTCAACTCGATGACCTTGTTCTGGGGAAGCACATAGACGCTCCCCAGTGGCAGAAATTGCGATGGATGCCTTGCACCGCTGAGAATCTGGAGAAGCACAGGGATAGGGGGATTGATAAAGGACACGTTGTTGAACGTGAACAACCCCTGTTGAGTGAACCCAGGATCAAGGTTAATATGTTTGTCCGCCTTTCCGATCTCAGGCACCCCAGGAGCGCTTGGGTCGAAAAGCGGGTGGAGGTTGAGCTCGCTAAAGGGGATTCCATTCGGGGTAGGTGTTGACGTGGGGTCTTCGACAGGAGCACCGTTATATCGCAAGATGGCCATGTTTTGACCGCCCTCGAACGTGTTACTGTCACTGCTCAAAGCACGGATCCAATAGTTTCCAACGGGCTGGTTTGCTGTGACAACCACGGAGTAGCGCTGGCCGGCATAGATGACAAACCAGTCAACTTCTGTGGGAACCACTTCGCTTCCGTCTGCCTCGATGATGGTCATCCGGTGGCCATCAATAGTGAAATTGAATGAAGGATCGCAGGACGCGGAAACAACTCGGAATCGGTATCGCAGTCCCTGCTGGACGTTGACAACCGCGAGGGGTGATTGCGGTCCCCCAGGGTAGCGACCGAGACCATTAATCAAAGTCGCATTTGAAATCACCGGATCAAAGACGATCTGGCTGAGTATGGGAGAGGGTATGTGGTACCTAAAGCAAGATCAGTAAATTGATTCCCGTTACACGAAAGTTTTGCTTACCACTCCGTGAGGGTGATAACCGTACTTGCTGTTCAGAGCGATTGGATCAATAACAACGCTGATAGAAAACCGACGAAATTATACCATCATCAACGTCGTACAAGTGTCCTAGAGGGTCCCCGGGATCATAAATGACGAGTGGTCCTCGGAGACCGTCACAATATTGAGTGGTAAAATGGGAGTGGTACCAGTACGTTCCACTCTGACCGGTGGCATTGAACCTGTATTGAAAGTCCTCGTTCTGGGCGATCGGACACTGTGTGACGGATGCAACACCATCCGCCCAGTTAGACCGCAATTGAAAAATTCCATGCCAGTGCTTTGGGAGATGCATGAGAATGTGGTGTGACACACGAAATGACGATCCAGGATTGCTTACGATGCTAGTTGCCAGAGGCATGGTAGGATCCGTGAGTTCATTGAAAACTCGAACGGCGAAATTATCGCCCTAGAGAGGGGTAAGTACGCAGATCCGGACACCGGCTTCGTCCGTACCGTGTTGGCTTGGATCAACGGGGCGGGAAATACACCATTGGCGAGAGTCGCTCTGTGAAACGTCAAAAGAATGCTATGAAATGGCAGCAGATGTCGACTCACGATCGGTTGAACCCATCTGGGGCGATGTACTTGTTCACGATGCGAAGGTTAGTCACTGGTCCAAGTGAGTTTGATGGTGTGCCCGCGGATGCCAGTGAATTCGGGCCCGTGTCCAGCATCCCGGGGACCGACAATGCATTAGAGATGTGGAATAGTGATAACGCGAAGATTGATAGATGAAACATCTCGAGTGGAGAGGGGAAGGGGAGGGAAACAAGCGTGCACTACCCTGACGCCTCTATACTTCGCTTATAAACGAGCACCGGAAATCGATCTGACATGGCTGTTTCTGTCACAGGAGGGCCAAAACATCCGTTGTCGGTTCTCTTTCGGTTCCTTGCTGCCCGACAGTCCGTGATGCAACGCCGTGCCGACGAAACGGTGCGGAGCAGCATCTCCGCTGACTTCATGCATTCTCCAGGCCACCTATAGGAGTGGTAACAGTGCCACACGACAACTACACGGGGAGAGGTACTTACATTTGTTGGAGAGCGGATAGGATCTGTTGCAAGTAAAACGGCCACATTAATCACGGAAGCGAGGTACAACAACCGATGACGAACGAAACTGGAAATTAGGCACCATTACGACCGTTGGCCGGCATCTGGGATATACACCCCTGACTGGGGGGGCCGCCCCATCACAGCATTTGGTTACTAGAATTTCAACCCAGAGACTGAGTAAGCATGCTAGCACATGTGCGCACGAATCGGATCACCAGCCGACCGAAACGGCCCTGCCCATGGAATCGTATACCTGTCAGTCCATGATTCCTATCTGTCAACTGATAGAACGGCTACGGGTGATGGTCACGGAACGATCTTGAGACAAGATCCGCAGTCTCCAAGAATAAGCGATTCATGCATAGCTGATTCTTTGGTTATCGCAGCGCCCGTCGCCAGCGATCAAGGCCATGCACGGTGGCGCGCGCCCCAGGAGATACAGCCATAGTGGCTGGCTGATCTCGTACGGAAGAGCGCGTTGACAACAGACCCTTTAGCCCGGAATGAGCAATGGTGACCGACATGGTGGACGTGGAGCGAACGCCCAGGCTGACTGCTCCAACATGACAGACTCTAGGCCATTGTAGGAAACTGCGCGCATACGGCGCGCGACCGAACAGCGTTGGTGGCGCACCCAGCTGGTTATGAGGTTGATGAGTCGAGGAGTAGCCTGAGGGTATTTTGCTGATCAGCATCAAAACCGCTCGTCGATTCGACCTACCAGGAACCCCACGGACGCGGTGTACGCGTGGATCAGCGAGACGCCGATGCGAGGTGGGAGCAGTGGGAAGGGAAACTGCGTGGCAGTGCTTATGTAATGCACGGATGGTTGTCTGCCGCTGCACCGGAGCGCGGCACAGTCGTATAAACAGCACAACTTCAACTGCACAAGCAACCACCGCGCGAGCTTGTTGAACCGCCATGCTGCGGGATACAACGCGTCCGCGTCCGATGGGATGGGCGGTCAGACCTCAACAGCAAACCTGCGGGCCCTCGACGCTGAAAAGGCGCATTCTTTTCCGCCCCTGCCGGCGAAACACGTCGCTCGGACATCATCAATCGGAGTGGAAACCCCCCCGCGGAGCCGCAGAGGTTTTCCCGAAATTAAACGAGGCTTAATGTGGTCGTCGCACCGACGCCAGCGACGCGGGCTGTGGGTCCCAGCGCCCTGCAATGCATCTCATCGTCGGCGCCTCCCCCGGGCAGATCCGAACCATGACGACATAATAAACGGTGGGGCTGCGTCGCCCGCCCGCCACCTAAGAATATACGCAGTCAGTGCGCCTTGGCTCGCCTTGCGGGTCGTGACGTTAATTTTAATGTGTGGGTTGACACCCGGCGCTGCTCTGACGTGTCCTGATTCATCATCCGCCTCGAGCTCGAGTCTCGACTTGATCGGCCGCGCCAGACCCGTGTGCAGAGTGGAGTGCGCAGCTCAATTATACGGAAGCAGTGTCACTGCGTCGGCGTCCGGCCACCATATACGCACACATCGGTATCTGTAATCCGTAAGTGAGGCCCTCTTGGTCGTGGGCGGCCAGGCGCACTCCAAAGCGACATGGGAGAGTTGACTCGACATTTAAGGCTTAGAACTATCAACCGTTCGCACAATCCAAATTTCTGATGCCAGGCACTTGAGCTGGCACGGTCCGGAAATGATCGGAGCCACCAAGTTTAACGGGGACCTTGAATAGCACACAGCCACGGTCACACAAATAGCACATGACAGCGCACTTGACATCCAGCACGCAGGCGATGGGGAGACAAATCTGTTAATTTTGTAAGCTTTGCATTACAGCGGATGTTCCACGTTGATAGAATGAAAATATAAAGTAAAGATTGTGATGGATTCATGCAATGATTCATGCAATGGTCCGAAATCGGAAACCACTCAAACGAGACAGAAAACGCCAAGGCAAAACTGCCTCAGCAAAAGAGGGCGCTAGAAGAAGCGGAAAGCGGGCTCGAGAATAAGATTAACGATACACATCGCAAGCGTGAATGTTCAAGGCGCAGACAAAAGGAAAGACGGAAGAACCCGTTCCTTCAAGGTAACTCAAACATGGCACTATGGGTGGGCGGCATGGTGCTAACGTCCGTGTGAGAACTCGGCGAGCCCGAAGAAGTCGCGCTCAAGTTGGCCGAAGCTGAGCGGGTGGTGTCGTCGAAGGCGGTGAGATTGAATCTACCGGTGCTGTTGAAGAGGGCAGTGGCTTCCCGAACTCTGGCGGGGCAGAGGTCACTCCAAGCACCTGTTATCGATCGTTTAGCGCTTAGCTTAGCTAGGCTATCCAAGCCGGGTACTCACTCGGCACGACTCTGTTCTGCTGAATAGCAGCCGTATCAGGTGCCTCGGCCAGCACCACAGCAAAACCGCTAGATCCACGCGTTAGCGAACAAGGACAAGAATGAGCCAAAACCACATACTTGAACAAGTGGAAATCGATGTGACTGAAAAAAAAAAAAGTTCACCGTGGAGTTGATATTGGTCAACCGCTGCTTACCAGTGCAGGATCCACGGGCCAGGGTTATCCGAGACGAATCGGAAAGTAATGTTGGACTTTTGGGCTTCCGAGCCCATCGAGATGGTGTCCCGTCTCAGAGGGTTGTCGAAGTTGGGCGTGCTGTTCGCAGACGTACGAATCACATGGAAGTTGTGCTACGATTTCGTTCGGCACAATCACAACAATCATAGAAAAGATTACTTACGCCATGGAGATGAATGCCGTGCTATCAAATACACGTGATGGATCACAATCAATGATAAGAGTGGGTCCATTGTCAGCAACTACCCACCGGGCTACCCCTGGCACCTCCAGGCGTGAGATCGTTGGCGGGCATGTTAATCTCGATAACTTTGTTCCTGGGAAGTTCGTACACGCTACCGCTGGGAAGCAGTTCCGACGGATGACGAGCGCCGCTAAGCATTTGAAGAAGGAGTGGCGTGGATGGGGGTCTGAAGCGAACTCCGTTGACGTTGAAGCTATTGTTTGTTGAATCCAGGTATGAGATTTAGGACAACGTCGGCTTTACCTAGCTCGGGCAGGCCGGGAGCCGGGTGGCTCGCGAGGGGCCTCAGCCGGGCCTCATCAAAGTGTAAGAGGACCTGGCTTTGGTTCTTCGTTGGGTCTCGACTCGGTGCGCCATTGTATCGCAATATAGCCGAGTTCATTCCACCAGCCACTGATGGGTTGCCATGGTTGGGCACCGCATGCACCCAGTAGTTGTCTACTGGTTGATTCGCAGCGACCACCACAGAGTATCGCTGCCCTGCAAGGATCTGGATCCAATCGACGTCTTCTGGAACGACCTCGACGCCATCAACCTCGATAATCGTCAGTCGGTGGCCAACGATAGTGAAGTTGTACCAGGCGTCGCAAGATGCGCCAATGAGACGGAAACGATAACGCTTGCCCTGTTCGACATTAATAATTGAAAGAGGTGTTTGCGGACCCCCTTGGTAGCGTCCCTTTCCATTGATAGTGGTCGTATTCGGCGTGAAAGGCGGTGGAATCTGCTTTGCGGGTAGATGCCACCTAGGTATGGTTCACGCAACGGAATATTCGAGTTATCGTGTGTAACTCACCAGTCTGCAAGCATTATGATCGTATTCTCTGTAAAGACATTGTTAGACATGTGTGTTGGTCAAACAGGTAATAGTGGTAGGCGGACCATCATCATAATCGTACATGTCGGCATGGGGGTCGTTGGGGTCATAAATGATCAACGGTCCGCGGAGACCGTCGCAATACTGCAATTCGTGATGGGAGTGGTACCAATAAGTCCCGGTTTGATTTTGAGGGTTGAATCGATATTGAAAGTTTTCGCCTGGTTGAATCGGGCACTGGGACACGAATGAAACGCCGTCGGCCCAGTTGGATCTGTTCTGGAAGATTCCGTGCCAATGCTGAAAAGTCGACGCAACTAAGGCAAGCTCACGAAGACGTCGGAAGAAACTCACGATTGTAGTCGATAACTCCATGGTGGGGTCGTTCAGGTTGTTGATGACGTTAATCGAGAAATTATGACCCTGTATTATCACACGTTTCGTCCGTGAGCGACCGCCCAGCGCAAGGATGCTGCCAGCCACGAACCTTTTGCGCTTTGATGATCGGACCGGGAAAAGTACCACCAGCCAAGGTAGCACTAGAAGCGTGTGTCACGAAAACAGGAAACAACGAAAAAAGGGACACAAACCCACCTTCGGGGGAATCCGTCGGGGGCGATCACCTTGTTCGCAATCTCGAGCTCGCCGTTGGCGGCATCGATGATGCCCGGAGAATCCGAATCGTCAGACCTTGTACGGATCCGAGAGCCAGGCCCAGGCATGAGGGAGACTGCCTCCAACGAACGGACGACAGAGAGGAGGACGAGAAACGCCAGCGAGAGCCTGAGCATCTTGGGTACGCCGAGAATCAAGGTAGACTTGCGGGACCGTCGAGCCCGAGGAGGACGATAGATCTCGCCCTCTTGAGTTCTGCATCTTATACGTCGACGCGAACTGAAACCAACCACGTTAAGTAGCAAACCGAGCAGATCGACTCAGACGCGTACCATTCTCAGCTGGACCTGAACCAGACTGGTCATTATCGCGACCAAGCCAAGCAGAAACTCAGAGTCCAGGCGAACCGACGCTGGCGGGGAGGCATCAAAGCTAGTACTGTGCGCAGTCGGTGGTGTAGTAGTGTTCGACGTTTTGCAACTCCGCACACAAGGACGCCGGTAATCTCGAGCAAGCGTATGTATGGTCAAACGATCCAAGGGTCTCTCAGGGCTGTCCCAGTTTGCCAGAAAAACCTTTCAGCCCACCCCAGATTCATCCTCCCAAGTCGCCGGAAACGCGTCCTCGTTGACCACCAAAGACAACAAACCTGAGTTACTCGGGCAGTCATGGCGCGCATACGATGCGACTGGACTCGTACCACGCTACAAAACTGCCTCAGAAGTCCCTGAGCACCTACAAAAGTGTACAGTGCCCCTCCCCGTCGGCCACTCCGCTCTCGTCAACTCATTTCCTACAGACTTCTCTCAGCGAAAACGCTACTTCACCCTGTACGACGACGGGTGCCTGCTAGACGAGGAAGGGTGGTACAGCGTCACCCCGGAGCTGATCGCAAACCAAATCGCGGAGCGATGTCGCTGTGACACGATCCTCGACGCCTTTTGTGGCGTCGGCGGAAACGCGATCGCATTTGCCAAGACGTGCGAGCACGGTATGCGTGTGCTGAGCCCTCCTTTTCTTCTCGCATCCACTGGTCACTGATGCGACCTTCCAAGTGATCGCTCTGGACATCTCCCCCGTGCGACTGGCGCTCGCGAGGCACAACGCAGTCATATACGGCGTCGCTGATCGCATCGAGTTCATTTTGGCCGATTACATCGCGTTCGCACACACGTACGCATCCCGCCCAGTGGGAAAGCGCCCCATCGACGTCGTCTTCCTGAGTCCACCCTGGGGAGGTCCAGATTACATATCCCAGGGAAACGCCGACGTCGATCTCGTCGGCGAACAGACCGATCCCGAACACCACCCCGAATTCAGTCTCACACAGATAAAACCCATTCCTGGCGCCGATCTCTTCCATCTCACGCGAAGAATCACCCGAAACGTGGCTTACTATGTACCGCGAAACACGAGCCTGGACGAGATCTCGGCGTTGGTGACGCTGTACCCACTGGATTTGCCGGAGATGGAGATGGTAGAAGTCGAGGAGGAGTGGATGGGTACCAAACTAAAGGCTCTCACGTGTTACTTTGGCGGCTTGGCGGACGGCCAGCAGCGTCTGTTCTGATCGCAGTTTGTACTTACGTTCACTTGTCTACCCATGCCTTTTATCGAGAATCCTGTGTGAGTCACTTCACTGCACGGCAAACGAAAGGCGCCTATCCGTCCGCTCACTCAGACGTCGCGGAGGAAAGTATGTGGTCGCTGACTGGTTTTGACGGCGCGAACGTCTATTTGAATAGAGCCCTGGTGATAACGTGCCGCGAGTGCGACAGGTCACCCCCGAAAAGTTCAAGTGCATGGGTGCGTCCGATCGGTTGCATCAACACAACGGGATGTTCGCGTAAGCTCACAGGGAAGCGAATAAGCCCGCTGGCACCTGACTCTCGCGGCGAATGTCAACACAACGACTCCAACGCAAGACCCGATCGCCAGTCGACAAGGAGAGTTCAGTACGGAGTCTCTCTGTACGCCGCTGGGTTCCTTTGAGGCTATGGGTTCGAGGGTGTTCTCCTGCCAGACGGACAGCGACAAGCGACACATGCAACGAGCTCGTCTATCCAGCATGCAGCACACATTGGTGGAGACAATTTGGCATATGAAAATAGTTGGTTTATCACACGGGCAGGACACTGCAAAGTATTTGAGCGACCCAACGCGCTGCCGTGTTTCAAAATGAGCGTGGTTACTTAGATTACAAGTCAGTAAGTAGGTACGAATCTGAACTCTCGTCCAATTCCCGAACGCCCGTCGAGAGTACACAACTAATCTCGGGGCGTGCTGTGCTCTGGACGTTCAAAATAATGCGACATATCTACGGGGCAGGTGAGCAACAAACGGCATCAGCGCCAGAACAAGACGAGATGTACTCGAGAAAGGAAAAGGAAAACGTACAGCTATAGAAAAAATCATCGGAAGCCAGCTTTCGTGGGCGGATCAGCACAGGCGCCAGTGAAAGAGATGCAGAGCGGAACGTACTTGATCATTATCAATGTTAACGAGCTATCGAAGACGTCGCACAAAACGACAATCGAAACAAAAACTTGCGTGCACACGCGCAAAATTTAGCGTTTCGAGTCAAATGTATGAGAGCCGCCTTGCTCACCAGACATGCACACGAACACGATCAAACCATCGCGTATGGTCACACAGGCGGTGGATCTATTTCGGACGGAAGGCTGTCGCTTGTGGTACGCCAGGTACACGAGGGTGATTTGCGCTATAGAGGTGCCAATGATAGATAGGAGGACCGAGTTGGGCAGCGCATTTGGCACGCAGCTAGTATCGTACACGGTTCCTGTGATGGATATTGCCGTGAACGAGAACGCAGTCCCACACTCCACCAGAACGGCCAACAATGCGATCATGGCGCTCCATGTGCGTAGTCCGTATAGCCCAAAGACTGGTTGCACCGTTAGGGGAGGTGCATGAAAACGGGGAGGTACGCACTTCGAACCAATAAAAGAATGTCAAAGAGAACCATGAGAAAATTGGACGATATCATCTCGAAGCCTCGAAACCACCGGCAAAAATGAGAGGTTGTAGGTACAATTGGGCGACAAACTTGGAGCACAACCACTACGCTGGACTCGAATGGTTAGGTCAGCCCCACCAAAGGTTAAAAGTGGCACGTACGTCTGTACAGCGAATGCGGAGTACTGTCCGCCGAAATATAGCCATTTAATGTAAGCCGTGTGTGGTAGTCTGGTGGCATCACGGAGATCACGTTCTGCGTGGATGCATGTGGAAAGGGCACGGTGACGCACGGCCAGATAAAAGTGACTTCATCGTCGAACCTAACCAACCCGTCCCAGACTATGATGCACCAAGAAGCCACTTGGAAGGTGTTCAGCGAGGGACAAGGCATGGAAGACTGGTACGCTCACCTGCAAAGTACCCGCCAAGCTGCCAAAATCGCTCAGACTTTAAAGTTACTTTGCTCATGCAGCGTCCTCCACCTGGTGCTGAGAGAGGCACGGCATTATCATCTTGTTGCAACGTATAGATACGATTAAGAATAATACGCACCGATCCTCTAGTGTTTTCTGGCGCGCATGCGCTATCAATCGTCTGGATGGAGGAGCACAGAACAACGAGCTCTTGTAACAGGATGACCCTACGAGGTTAGCATGGTCACACAACTGACTTCAGGGACGGTAAATTGCCAATTTTCGGGGCTTTTTCACGAGCTGCCTGAAACCTCAGGAAACAAAGCACACGGAAACAAAATATTGAAATTAAATAAAGACAAGAAATGACTCGATGGACGCCATGAAGTACAGTATGAACCTTTCTTTCTTTGCTCTCTCTCTCTCTCTTTTTTGCAAAGTGCAGGCAAAAAATGACCCGTGCCTCGTCCGCCACGCGCTTGCCGAATCGGGACTTTTGACTCTGCTAAGGGCCCCCGGCCTTCCCACGTTAGTACACTACGGCACTTTGCTACTGTAATCCGCCACGACACCTCCTAATCGGTGGCCGACCTCGTCCGACGGACCCAACAACCACGCTAAAAGCTCCGTGTCAAAGACTCGGCGGCGGCAACACGCGACGACGCCTGCATGGAGGACCCAGTCGTGCCGACAAGCATGATCGTCGCCGTCCTCTACGGGCATCGTCAAACGGCGATCTGAAGTTGGCGCAGACGTGGCAACGCCGCGTCACTACTGTACCCACCCCTTGGGCGACCCAGTCGCTCCGGAGTCCGAAGCGGCAAGGGTTGAATGTAACTTTGTCGCTCGGACTTGGAGCCGTCTCCTCCATAGAATAAACGTTTTTTCTTTCGGAATCGTGCAATTCTCACGCTGTTTTTTCCATCGTTGAGTATCACGTAAGCGATCGTCTCATGGCGGAGGCCTTGTCTGCGGAGAGAGAAGGCGCCGTGTCTTGGTCCGCGACTAGGTGGGTACTTACGGGAACTGTCTAGCAGTCTGTCGTCGCTTCGTGACTACCGTAACTGCAAACGGGGCTCTGTGGATCGCTCCCAACACACTCACACGAAGGTTAGCAGGCTGCGCGAAACGGACAGCCATCTCTTACGGCACCCATATTGTTCTCTGCCCACCTCTCCGCCCTGGCCCATGTCCGGACCTGCGACTGCCGTCTGACTTGCTGGTCAGACTCTCGCCGACGTTGAAACTTGAAACCGTGCAAGGCTATTCCGACGGGACTATTTTTTTTTTCGTAGCAGACATACTGTTTGTTTTTCTTTCCGTCGTAAACTCGTCTCCAGACGCTCCAAGGTCGGAGACCGTCGGCGCCCCGACGCCACCGCCGGTAAAGTTGGCACGAACTCAAAACACACTAGCAATCCAAAAGCGTCCGGCGCATGTGCCCAAGTCCACGCGCAGTCGGGACAGCAAAAACATGACTGTGCTGCGTCCGCGTTTCGGTGGGCGCCCTGTCTGTCAGCGCAAAAGTCCAACGCACATGATTGGCGTGCCCCCGTCACGGACATTGATTTCTGCCGCCACAGTTTGCCATCGAGTGCTCGACCCGTTCACGACCCTGTTCAGGGTTGCGCAGGGTTGCCACATCATGGCAGCGCGACCAGTGTGCGATAATCCTCCTCCTAGTGTAGAACGCCCGCAGCGCCGCCCCCGGACCCTCTGCCGGTCGTCGCCCGTTCGTCCGGCGTCATCATACAATTTCGTCTAATTCATCACAACGTTGCCCACCAACCTCCCCAGGTACCCTCCTATCGCCCAGGCGAATGGCCATTGTGCCAGCTCATCATGATCGGAGGCTCAAAAACCGGCTGGCGCAACGTGCACGCCGTCGTCGTGTTGTCGCCATGTGTCGGCTGTCCCAACAGCACTGCCTCGCCTATCTTCCCCCTTTCCCTCTCCGTTTCCCAAAGGGTGTAACTCGCCGCTCCGCTTCGTTGTTCTTACGACGGAGCCCCTGGATCCTGTTCAATCAGATATACCGACGTCAAGCATATCTCGTCGACGACCGACTCGCTGCGATCCGAAGCAGAAAATCGATGCACGGTGAGAACCAGTCTACAGCCCTGTCCTCACCCGCCGTCAGTCAGTCGAACCGCCCTGCCAGCGAAAAAAAAAGGAGGCGTACGCACACACATCGAAAGCACAGATATAATCCAGCTGAACAAGAGGGCCATCAAAATGCGGGAATCAAAGACGAGACGGGTACACACATACTAGAAAATGACGTCGCCGTACTCGACGTCGAGTAAGAGGTACACAAGCCCCGAAATGAGCAGTGCTTTACATATTTTTTGTTTCCGAGAATTCGATGCGCAAGTGCCAAATGAAAATCAAGACATGACCAAACGGCGAACGGGCGAGAAAAAAAAACATACCGCAAATCGTAAAGGACACGACGCTACCCTCCCTAGTCACGACTACGGCTAGAGTGGACCGTCGTGGACGACGTTGCTTGTAAAACATGAACCCCGCGATGAAGAGCTGGGTGAGCAACGCGGCGACGCTAACGATTGCGCGGATAAGCGATCGCGCCCACAAGGGAAACGCTGTATCCAAAAACTTGCCTGAAAAGAACAAAAATGATGGGCGGCTTCTTGAAGAGACACAGCTGATTAAAATAGGCTTCTCCAGCGATGACGGTAGTAGTGACGACGGAGCATGATATCTCGAGGATCAAGAAAAGCCCGAGGAGGATGAGTACGCCTCTGCTGCGACCCCACAGCGCATAAACTGCAGGAGAGGTCACGTGCTGCCATGCACCGCGACAAGGCAGGAAAACAGTACCTCGGATCATGAGCAAGCCTTCGACGATCGCCAGGTATATCTCGACGGCGACCCCCTGGTAGGCAAGCCACAATCGGCACGTGGACAACTGAAACGGAATATATTGTTCCATTCGACGAACGAACAGGACGTTGATCCTGTTTCAGATTGGCCCCGTTAGCGATGACGGGGGTCACGACATGTTCGGTTTGCACGCACAGATGACAACCAAAGGCGGCATACCGACAAAAGAGATAGACCCATTTCAATATCACCGAGCGGGGCTGACTATCGTATAGCGATCGAAACCATGTGGGGATGAGGAGAAAGGGGCAGAGAGGGGGCGGGTTGGATGGAAAAAGACACGTATTTGGGGATCACACGCACGGCCATATCCAAGTGATCTCTTCATCGAGACACAAAAGCCAATCCCATACCAGGAGGCTCAGAGCGGCATCTGAACGTCGGGCGGTTAGTGCAGTCAGTACCGCCCAGACACACACACATGACAGGTGCATCACAAACCCACAGGCATTGAAGGAGGTGATGCGGGACACCCAATAGTCTTTTGAGGACAGTCCCTCCATCACAGTGCCATCGAACGAGCGGGCGGGGCGCACGAAGGAGAGGGGGATTGTGCGTGGCAAGCCTAAACTGATGCCCTAAAGACTCAATCCCAGCGCGCTAAGCCACGGTAGCGTAATATCATTACCATGTGGCTCACGCGACAAGAGAACAAATGATTACCCGGAGAAGCGCAAAGCGGGCATAGTGTGGTTTGCCCACCAACGGGAGGGTGTGTCAACGGGCATAGACGCGGTCGTGGAAATCTACACCACACAGATCTAAACTCCAGAGCGGGTCAACGAACGTTACTTGCAACACCTCACCTTTCCTTCAATTAACAGTTCGAATGTGACCAAGACTGAGAGTGGAGCGACCCCCCGCTGGTTTCGTAACCGTCCTGCGGCGTTTTTGGCGGGTGGAGCCATTACGCCAACAGTGGTGTACGGTAGACTGACCGTGCTGTGTCTGCGTGTGCGTTCCACTGGAAGAACCGTCCATCCTGTGTGTGCCAGTCGTGCCGGATTGCTTTTCCTATTAGCCTGTGTTCTTTCGACTTGATGGGCGGACGAATGACACGTTGATGTGATGAGCGTCGGTACGGAGTGTACAGGTTTTCAGCCTCGGCCTTTGAATTCCCACCCTCGTCCCGAACGCCTATCAGTTCGGTGAAGACGTTCATTCGCCGTTGCTCTCGCACGTCGCGGCCGGAACAGCGCGTTGATCGTTTCAGCTAGCATAACTGCGCCGTCCTTGGCATATTGTGAACAAAACTGCTAGCTTGGGCAGCTGCTGGCATCTCCCCTGCCACAGAAAGAAAAAGACACAGCGCAATGGGCAACCAAACTATCTGGTATGAGGACCCATAAGCACTGCCGACGGCCAGTTCTTTCTCCTGCCTCCATGTGGCACACCTGCAAGCAACACAAGGTTTGATCCACAGGCACTTTGTTGAATTGCAACCCCCCCAAACCCAAACTATATGTCTCCTTTTTGAAACAAGTCCCAGCGGTCCATCGTTTAGCTTGAACACGATCCGTATAGTTAGTACAACCCATGTAGCAGCGCTCGACTGCCGCCAGGCTGTACGATTCACGATCGAAACGCGAGCAAGGGTCAACGGCTTCGCGGGAATCAAGCTGGCTGGCTGTTGAGGTGACATGTGGGACCTGCAACGCGATTACCACACCCTCGGGGGTACCTGGGCCCCCGCACGGGCTTCAAGCTTTCAAGGTTCGACAGCTCGTTTTCGCGCTGTCTCTCTGCGAGTGGCGGCTTACTCTGATACGAGGTGACATACCACATGACTTTTACTCTGTCTGGAACAGGGGGTTATATAAACACCCCCATGGGAGAAAAACAAAACAGAGAGGGTGTGGCGCCGCTAGCCGTGAATGGGTCTGATCCCTTCAGGGTCGCAGCATCTTGGCATCGTGTATCTCGCCCGAGGTAGACTAGAGTAGCAGCTCAGGCTCATCTCCCCACGGACGACAAGAATTGTTGATAATTGGCCACTACGTGCGCTCGTGGGTCCCCAATGCAACGCTATTTGCAGAGAACACTAGCACTACAAAAGAACGCTGAGCGGACTAAGCACTACACAATGCAAGAGTGACGGGATGCGATCGATGAGCCTAGTCCTGGCGCAACACCAAGGTAATCCACCGGGCACGAAACGGCAAACAATCGCATCGTCCGCGATCGCCTGTTTTCTGCGAAAATGAACATTTAATACGCATGTATGCTCCATAAATGCACGCTCGAGGTAATAATAGGGACATGAACATCACCATCATGATTCGTCATCCGAATCGCCCGCCAATCGACTGAGCGTCGAGCCATTAAAAGCACCTACCAGAAGCGAAAGTCTTTGATCAGCTTCGAGTGTCCGCTCAACCACAACAGGCAGAAAAGGAAACACGCACGCCCGAGTGGAGGAAGGTGTTTTCCGTGGTACGCGGCAAGCGAAGGCGAAGGCGTCGACGGTGCGGAGCTGGTCGACGCGCCAAGGGACGCAGCAAACGGCGAGGGTGTACTAGGCATCGAATAGTGCAACGTCCGAGAAGGCGTCGATACGGGCGAGGCGACGTACGATGACGTAAAGGACCGTTGAGCTTGTGGACTCTTCTATCCGCACCCAATAGCAGCGTCAACGCTGACATTGCATCAGACAACAACGCTGCACTCACACCCGGAGACAGGATCGTTCGCCGTTTCTTTTGGCCTTGCGGCGTGAGTAGATTCTTGGCAGGCGAAGATGGCAAGGGCGGAAGCGGTGATGGTGGATATCGGATTGCGATGGCCGCCTGCATGAGATTCAGTGCAAGCAGGCTGGATAATGCTACCTCTGCCGGTGGTTTGAAACAAAAGAGCACCATGAGCATGGAGTCCAACGTTGACGCAACACGCATGCGTACCAACCGCACAAACCATCCAGAAAGTATCAATAGCGCCTTTTCTGCGCACGACATTGAGAGCCGCCCACAAAGACGGGACGGGGAGCAAGTATGTGAGCAGGGCGAGGGTCATGAGGCAAAGCGTCGAGTTGCGCAATCGCACGAACGCTTCGTTTTTGTGGGGTTTTGAGAAGTGGCCAAACTGCTTGATCTTGGAAGAGGCGAAAAGTAAGGAAGCTGGAGACATGCTAGTGGACGGTGTAGCGGCCATCCTCAGACGTGGTTGTTCGCGAGCTTCTGCCGAATGCAAAGCCTTTGTTCGTCAAGTCATGTGATCACACAAAATTACTCCCTTCAACGGTTGGTTATTCAAAGGTATGCACAACAGTACTTGTCATTCGTGATCATAGCGGACTCCCTGCCGCGCATCAAGTCATACAATCGTGTACACACCAGCACAGTGCGGCGTTGAAAAAGTCATAGAAAAAGTGAGAAAGATGCTAGTCGAGCATGGACAGGTGACCCTCGAGTTCCCTGTACCTTCGTATGGCAGACACGGCCAGCGCTGTTGTCAAGCCCGTATTTCCGATCAACATGCCCGTCGCACCGTACTTGTAGACCCATCCCAGAGGCCACGATCCGTCCGCTTCTTGCATCCGCCCGAGCCGTTCATAGTCTTGGCGATCACATATATCGACCACGGTCGCCGCATGGATGCGCATCGCGAGCGCGAGTGCGTCCCCCTTGGAGCCAAACTGCTCCACGATGCGAGTCGCAAAGAGCTCACCAAGTCGCTGACGCACGTAGCTGGATACGGAGAGGAGTCGAGAGAGGAAGTAGAAGAATGTGTCGGGGCCATAGTAGTAGTATGTTCCGTCTACGTATGCCCGGTTCTTCAGAACCGCGTAAACCCAGTCGAAGGTCTCCTGTAGCTCGTCCCCGCGACCGTTGGCGTAGAAAAAGGTGAGCACGTTGACACAGACAATAGGATCTAACACATTCCAGAAGGTGAGTGGGTGCACAGCAGTCGCGCAACGTTTCGAACACGCACCAATTCGGGGACGCGTGACATCAAAGTACGTCTGGACGATCCCATCTTTGTTTTTCAAAGTCAAAATCTCGTTCATTATGTCGTTATTCACGCCCGGTGACAAATGATTTGATACCGTACACGCGATAGCTGTCGTATCGAGGTCGTAGGGAAAGACAGCCGACGTGAGCAAGCCTCCCGCTAGTGCAAGCAGTCAATCTCAGCTTTTTGCGAGGTGAACGACAAAGTCGTACCTTTGAAGAAATTGCTTAGTCGTGGATACTTGATATAGTTAACAAGGCTCGGATCTCCTGTAGCTTCGAGGATGAGCAATTGCCCGAAGTTCTCTTCCAGAACGACGCCCGTGTCGGTAACCGATTTCATTTGCTTGGCGTGACTGCGTAAATATTGCTCCCCGTCAGCGACCTGGTTTCGCACAAGCATCCTCAGCTCGCGAGCGAGCTCATCGGGTGACGTGAATACGATTCCCTTTAACCCAAAAGACTGTGCAGACACAACGTTCTCCAACTTGTCGTCAACGAAGGCAGTACGACTAGGGTCTATGCCGGTGGTTTCCAGTACGTGGCGGAAGTAACCAAGGTTTGGCTTCCGCTCGCGTGCCGCAGCAGATGTGAAAACGTCATCAAAGAGTGCCCAGTCTTCTGATCGACCTTTGTGGCGAAGAACCTCCCAGTCTGGTGAAGAGATGTTGGACATGGCGAACAGCCGGATGTCGCTGTTCTCCTTGAGTTCGTGGAGGAGGGAGACCATTGAAGAGTCGGATCGAAGAGAGTTACGGGCCGCACGAAACGCGGCGGCCACGTCGGAAGGGTTTAGGGAGAACTCTGCGGCGACGAGACGATAAGTCTCCTCTTCGCTAAGGTTTCCCTTCTCGTACTCGAACCAAGTCGCAGAGCGTAGGATCTTTTGAAGAGTCTTGGGAGAGATGGAAGTGCCTGTGTTGGCTGACCATGTGAACAACACATCACCGAGGTCGAATATGACATTGTCGATCTGACGATCATGCGAGGAAACAGGAGAGGATTTTTCTTCCGAGAGAGACGATCTGGGAGAGTGTATGGAAGCGGGTGGCGAGAAGGAAGGAGTAACGCTTCCATAGAGCCTGAGGGAGGACGTCCAGGAGAGGTATGCGTGGCTGTTACGGACGATCCAGGCAGAAATTGAAGGTAGCATGGGACAGTATGGAGTTCGCCGCAAGCTTAGATGCGAGGGTACTTTTGTACCCCGCGCGGCAGGTCTGACTGACTCAATGTGGGCTCCACCAAATACTTGATCCGGTCATGCGACCGTTGGCAACTTTCCGGGATCATAACACACTATCGGTTATTCCATCACACACACCACCCTTATAGGGTACGCGCCACGCACCACGCGGCCCATCACCGATGTCATCCACCACGTCAGATACTTGTCTCTGTTACGCGCAGCGAAAAGCGGAAGACATGGATTTAGCCCTTCTCTTCTTTGTGTACGCCGGACTCGGCCGAGAAACGTGTGCCCGCGCTGCGCGGAGAACTCCAGAAGTCCTCATTGCTGCTGAGAGGTACTCGACTGAGGGAAGCAGACAACGGCACGTTGTCTATGTCCATGTTGACGTCCTGAAGTTTACACGTGGCCCGAGCCGCGCATCGTGGACTGTGATGCTAGTATCGGTCGCTAGTAAGTGACAAGGAAGATGACGGAGGAGGCACAAGGACACACCTAGGTCGACGCTAGTGATTGCATGCACACGCCGAGAGGTCTTTCACGAAAACGCACGAGTGGTTCGTACACGGTCATTCCGACGAGACGAGACAAGGGCAGAGCGTATTTCATTTCTCCAGATTGCAGGCGCCGGCAATCAGAGTCGCAGTGGTGAACGTGTCGTCGGTGTGTCGTATCTCCGCTGCGTGTGCGGTGCGGCCGTTGAGGCCGACTGTTTGAATTGCCATATCAGGCACACGCCACCGCGTAGCTGTTGAATTCCTGAAGCTCAGCTCCTGGCACTCCAAGCAGCAGTGGCGCGGTGCGATAGAAAGTCGAGTCAGACGCCGCGAAGATGGAGAGCTCTGCCCTCCTTTGTCCAAGTTTCCGTTGGTAGTAACCGGTGGCCCCCGTCAGCAGATTCATCCAGGCTCCAAGTGAGCTGGTCGCTCCATTAATGCTTGCTTGTTCCCAGATCCCTGGCATTGTAATAATGCACGTTGGCTCTGCGACGAGAGCGAGCCTGCAGTGTAGGGATCCGTGCCTAGGCCATTCGCACAGTGACGATAAGTGGGTTTCATAGCTCCAGGAAGAGCTTGCAACAAGCCTATCTTTTATTCCGCCAGCCAGCCCACTGAGCCTCGTTTCCACGTGCACTGCGCTTGTTCAGTGCCTCCAGCACTCGGCCATCCTGATAACTCATCTGCCCCCCATGGCCATCACTCTCAAGCATGTCTTTCGTCGGGAACCCGCGACCACAAGGCGCCCTGCCTTATGTACAGACATGGTCGCCGCATACGAAGTGCAACGCGCAGACCACGACTACAATGGTCTCAGAACACATTCAGATACTGCGTGCGGGACTGGATATTCAATATTCGTGTAATCGAGCAGCGCGTGCGTCGCACCCGTTCGTAATCAAACCTTGGTCGCCTATCCTTACGCCTCGCCTCCACATCACGGATAGGTCACTCCTTGCGCTCTTTTCCAGGTCCCGAGTGGATGCAGCCCACTTGAAGAACGTGTCGGGAATCCCGCCTCGCTAGTCATGTCGTAACATAATCGTGACGGACCTTGCGCAGGCCTGGCACCAACAGGCGGGGGGAGGACGGACCCTGCTTCGCTGAACCAGCGTTTTCCCCGCTTGTTCATCTATGAACATGTTGTATCTTGACAACTACCTCTTCGATGCCGAAGAGGGCGACCGATAAAAACGTCAAGCTCGAACCTAAGCCTTCGCTTGCGAACTTGTCGTTCATGGCGCGTTCAGCCTGTGTCGCGCGGGCCGACGTGATCAGCTACGAGAGAGCAGGCAAGCGTAGCACGGAACGGGTTCCTGCATCACTCCAGTCAGTTCTCTTCTTGCTACAATGGTCCCAGCAGACGAACATCTCTCGCAGGCAGACCCAGAGACTTTCGGCATTTGGCGATATCGTATCCCACCGCTCCCGGTCATCAACTAGCCCCGCCCCCTTACTAAATGCCACCAGCAGCCCCATTGCGGGCCTCTTCGAGGAGCTTCTTATAATGATCTTTGACGACGTGATCACTTCCGAACTACTGCCATCAAAACACCGACGCAGCCGGGCTGCCTCTGGGTGGCCACTAACTCCTCCGAGGAATCTCGCGAGAGTTTCGAGAAGGTGGCGAAGCATTGTGTTCGCTTGTCCTAGGCTTTGGCGACACGTCCATCTTACTCCATTTCAACCAATCCATGTATTGAAAGAACACCTACGCAACTCGGCGTCCTTTACCATCCATCTCACGGTCCACCAGTGGCCGTTTCAAAACCCTTTCCCGGCGTCAGGACCGTATTCTATTCTTGCACTCACCGCTCAGCTTCAGTCCATCCTGTCCCCGACGGACCAAGAAGGTGGAGCGCTCGTACCGGCATCTCACAGGGTCGAGTCGATCACCATCGACGCTACTGAATCCAGCACATTCCCCAATTTCGTCCTCCAAACATGGACGGGTCGTGGTTCCAAGTTTCCCGCCTTGCGGCGTGTTGCGTTGGACGGAAATGTATGTGCGACGTGGTCGCGAGCTTGCTTTTTCGACGGTAGGAACGCCCCACGGCTGGACCAGTTCACCCTAAGCAACGTCGTGATCGCGTACGGCGCGTCCAACCTCCCATGGGGCGTCGGATCGAACCTGACTACGCTCGTGTGGGCTGCGCCCGTGCACCGTCACGGCTCGCTCGTCGTCTCGGCCGCATGCTTCCACCACGTCGTGTCGTCCTTTCCCAACCTGACCACGCTCGCGCTCCACGGACACGTCGTCGGGCTCGAGTCCGCGACACTCGAGAGCCTCGAGGCGAATGGCGTTACGCCGCTCACGCACGTGCGCCATCTCCGCATCGCCGGGCAGGCGTTTGCGAGCGCGAGCGCGGCATTTATGCTATTCTACCTGCTGCCGTCGGTCCAGCGTCTCGCTGTCCGGGGGCGCGCGTGCTCCGGTCCGGCGGGTCGCCGCACGGTCGCGTTCGCGCTCCAGGCGCTCATCTGCTTGCCCAGGATGTTTGGCCGGTCAACGGTGCTCGCCGACCTGGAGAACCTTGAGCTCGAGTGCGTTGATGGGGCCAGCGCGTGTGGCACGTGGAAGGCGTGGTGCGTCGGCGAGCTCGAGCTGTGGCGGCAGTGGCGAGCAACGCTAGCGAGCGCGCGCAGGGACGTCGCCAAGGTGCGCGTGCAGATGACGGTGGATGAAGTGCCGACGGATGTGGACGAGGGGGATAGTAGCGATTTCAGCTTGTGACACGGCGGGGTTCGTGTCATCTTAGACCGACTTAGACACTTTACCCGCTTTCGATGGTCGCTGCACATTAGGCATGGTGATGACGATGATGACGTTGTGCGTACTTGGTAAAACAAGGTCGTCCGTGGTACACAACTGTACTATATATAAAGAATTGTATAGCCGCTGAGAGGCCCGACATAAACCATGTACATCTACAAGCGTAATTGCTTGACAAAAGGGTCACCGAGGTTTTTGCTCTCGGATGCTCCACCACTTCACGGCTTTCCCTCCGGGCGACGCTCTAACAGGGGTTGGACTGGGATGTTTCTACGCCCAGGTCCTCCGGCCCAAAGCTTCGCGGCAGCAAACCCTCGACGGTCTCGATGATCACGCCGCGCTCGGTCGGGGCCGACGGAGTATCTTCCCCGTTCTCACGTATCGCTACGGGGCGTTGTGCGTAATCGCCAGGGACGATCAAGATGGGTGCGTCGAGCGGGAGGAATTCGCGGATGACCTGGCGGCAGATGCCACACGGCCAGGCGTGCCCGCGGTTGCAACTGTGCGGGAAAGGGTGTGTGGTCGATGCGATGTGGGTGTACGTGGGCCACAGGAAAAGGGAGAATGAGCATTCCGCTGTGTCAACAAGAAAGGGACCGGAAAGCGGGGAGCGGGGGAGGCGCGCAACGTACGTTGTGACAGCGACCGCTACAAAATCACCCCTATTTCTACCTTCGCTCTGTTACGCGCGCACGGGTCAGCAGGGAGAGAGGGGAGGTAGGATGGCGTTTCGGACGACGGGAGGTTGGAGTACTTACAACTGCCTTCACGATCGCGGTGCGCTCGGCGCATATTGCTGCGCCTGAACAAGTGCATAACGGGACACAGAGATAGTGCGCGATGGGATGTGTGACTTGGTTTGTGCCAAAGATCGGGACGAAACACAGATGAACTGCGTACCATAGCTCGCGTTCTCGACGTTGCAGCCACTGAACACAGTTCCATCTTTGCACAACAGGGCTGCGCCAACGTGGAACTTGGAGTAGGGTACGTAGGCGTGTGATCTGGCTAACGTGGAACAATAAGTGAGTGGATAAACGAGTATAGGCATTGACGGAGGTGAGAACCTTTGATGGCTGCTTGGATGAGCCTTTCAGCATCAGAGGGTTTGATCGAGAGCGACATCGAAGACGAAAGGAGGCTCAAGTGGACTTGACGACCTTAATATAGGGGACGATAACCCGGGGGCGGCCCGTTTTCGGCCCAGCACTCTGCCAGTTATCGCCTAGTAAGGTTCGAGTTCGACACGCAGATGTAGAATACAACACAAGTAACACAGGCGTTAGTGCGCACCGTTCCATCAACCTAGAAATGCATGGACATCCCACCGTCAGACAGTCGATCCTACGTCCAAACCCTTCCCGTCCCTCCACAATAATCGCACGTCGTCTCGTCGATCAGTAGCACTGTCCGTACACCCGCACCACCACACCGGTGACATAGCCGACCACCCAACCTCGGATCCCCTGGTGAGACCGCAATCGCGTGTGGCACTGGCGATGTCGTGTCGTACGGATTCAGCGGGTTCAAGACGTAGTACGATGCTCCCGACCCTTGTGGATGCGAGTGATGCGGATGCGATACAGATCGGCTGTGATGCCCATACACTGACCCCGAGGACCGTCCAGGGCCATGCCCACTCAGGTGGGGCGGCACGAATTTCGGGAGCGGGCGCTGCATTCGGGGATCATTGCCTGAAGAAGACCAAGTCGTGTATGTGATCGCGCCCGTATAGAGCTTTGAGTACTTCTCCCAACATTTGCGACACGGATGGGATGGGTCGTAGTTTTTGTAACCCGTGTTGTTGCCTGTGCATGGGTAAATACAACATTCAATATAAGAGAGTGGAGACGCATACATTTGTCACACAGGTAGTCCCTAGGATAGACTAGCAAATGTCCGTCTCGCAGTAACGGATGGCCGGGTACGGGAGTCCGTGTCGGGCTTCCGTCATCCGGTATCGTAGGCGAAGCCCCGGGGGGTGTTGATGCTGGGCGACGAGGCGGAAGCGGAGGACGCTGGTGCCCCTGGCCGGGTGGACCTGGAGGCGGTGCGTACAAGGGATTCGCGCTAGGATGCGGGCCAGGGGTAGCATACGCCGCAGTGTTAGCGGCGGGCAACGCTACCCACCGCTCGTCATGTGCGCCCGTAACAGCATCCGCAATGTCCCGGAAGGTATCCATAAGCGAGCCTATGAGACCTCCGCCCCCGTTTGGGCGCTGGTAGTATTGCTGTTGGGTTTGCCAGGGGGCGAGCCCAGTAGGGGTTGACTGGAGTGGCTGAGCAGGTGGCAGCGGGGGATGCGAATACGGGTGTGGTTGGGCGTAGTGTTGGGGAAATGGTTGTGGATGTGACTGTTGAAAGGGCCGTTGGGGTCCTAGGCCGATCGTTTCCTCTCCGAGGCCCACATTCGGTGCGGGGGTGTAAGGGGGAGGGAGAGCGTCGTCGTCGTCCTCTGCGGTGTCCGCGGGGGGCGCGCGCGCTGATGAAGTTGTTGGCATCGTTGACTGCGCAGACGTAGCG
>JBBPTT010000409.1:0-24397 GCA_038094175.1 Boletellus aff. lepidospora
CTGTTCTCCCCTCGATCTCGCCGTCGCATCCAGAAGCGACTGTATATGCGCCGGAAAAGGGCACAGATTCGTGAAGACAATGCGGCATCCGACGGCGCGCGACAAGGCCGTAGCGACATGTCTGCTTCCTGCCGGCACGACGATCCTCTCGGTGCGGTCCCTCGCCAGCACTCTCCTCCCAAAAGAAAAGGGTCGTCGCTGCGACTTTTGCCACTGCCTTGCACCTCAAGACCAGGGTCGCCTCAAAAGATGCACAGGATGCGCCTCCTACTGGTACTGCGACGCCAAATGTACGCACGATCCGCAAACGAGATGCAGCGCGTTCCCCGTAACCGATCTCTTAAGGTCAGACATGCCATTGGCGCACGCACAAAAAGTACTGCAAGCATCTGAACGCGTTCTGCGCCTCACGTCAGTTCGATCAACTCGAGTCTCACGACAAGGCGGACGCGCTGTTGCTCACGCACCTGCTCGCCGAGAGTGTGGCAGCGGCGAGAGGCACGGAGATGAGCGATGGAGACGACACGGGCCTATCGGCGTTCATGTCCTTGCTCCCGGGTCCGGTCGCAGATAGACACGCGCCTCCGACTTGTCCATTGTCGACGCGTCAGCGCCCCGTGCAGACGGTCGATGAGCTGTACTTGCGTTGCGGGAACAACAACTTTTCGATCCACAGCCATCTGACGACCATCGCCCACGGCGTCTTTCCGCTTGCAAGCCGGCTATTCAATCATTCCTGTGTTCCTAATGCCGTTGCAAAGTACAAGCTTTCCCCGGCAAAGAAGGTAGTCATGGAGATTATCGCCATCCGCGACATTGCGCCCGACGAGGAGGTATGTTGTCGTCCTTGTCCGCCGCGAGATGCACTGACAATGCTGGTCTGGCAGGTATGTATTCCATACGTCGACCCCGCACTCTTGGAGACGCGTCAGCAAATGTTCCAGTTCACGTACGGTTTCACGTGCACGTGTCCCTCGTGTACCACTTTTAGCCGGCGCGATGCATCGCAGCCAGTTCCTGACGAGGCAGCGCTCAGATCTCTCGGAACGGCCCTTTGTGAATGGGTATTCCCAGACTCGTCCCCAGACGCGATCCAGCTGCCAAGTTCGCCCGTGAGCCTCGCTAGCGTCCCTATTGGGGTCTTGTCCATCTTGCGCGAGTCGTGTCTCACGCGCTTGTGCGAGTCGTTTAGCACGCTGTCGCACGATGGGCCGTTTGAGGGTGCGCTCGACGTGGGTCTGACGGTCCTCGCGTTTTACGTCGTCGTCTACCCCCCCAACTACCCCCAGATCGGTGCGTTCGTCTACCCTGCGCATCACGCTGAGACGCACGCGTTGATTTAACGAGCGAACCTAGGGATGCACGTGCTCGAAATGGCAAAGACGGCGTGGAACGCGTTCGTCACGATGGCGGATGCTGGCTCGGGTTCGACAGTATTGTTGGCGTGGGCGAGAGCGTATCTTCGACTGAGCAAGCAGGTTTGGGGCGTGGTTGGGCCGGAGGGGGACGAGGGAGGGCCGCTGGCAGAGATTCGGGTGTTGGAGCGTCTGTCGAGTAGTGGCTGACTCAGCAGCACTGCACTCACTCTTGTCCAACGCACACTCTGCCTCGAAAGGGACTCCAAGTTGGCACACCATCCGACACACAAGCTTCGTCGGGCAACATCATGGAGGCATGGGTAATGCAGGTGCCGCCAATCACACGGGCGTGGTTGGCGCTCTCGGTGGTCACTAGCCTGGCAGTCGTACGTCCCGTCGCACCCCCCATCCTGGTGTGGGGAACTGATCGCGCGTAGCAATGCCAGGTCGTCACTCCGCTTCAGCTCTACTTTTCGTTCAAGTCGGCCTTCACCAACGCACAGGTCAGTCTTTGTGTGCGTTTGTCCGTGGCACGTATGGCTCATGCGCGTGGGTAGCCCTGGCGCATGCTCACCACTTTCTTCTATTTCGGTCCGCTCTCGCTTGACTTTGTGTTTCACCTCTTCTTCTTGTGAGTGCGCTCTAATGTCTCGAGATGGTCGTCCGTTGACAGCCCCGACTAGCATGCGGTATAGTCGGATGTTGGAAGAATCGTCGTTTGCGAACAGGAGGGCAGACTACCTTTGGTTGCTCTTGCTCTCATCCCTGATGCTTCTCGTGCGTTCCCATCTACAAAAGCACTGCGCAGCTCGGCTGATCAGGTCACGCAGGGACTCTCCCCGCTCGTCAATCTTCCCTTTCTGTCGTCCTCTCTCGCCTTTGTTCCGATCTACATATGGTCCCGACGACACCCGTCCACGCCCATAGCGCTCTTTGGCATCTTTACGATATCCGCACCTTATCTGCCACTCGCGCTCGTCGGGCTCTCGTGGGTCATCAGTGGCACGTGGAAGGCTGCTGCCGGCGACTTGATAGGGTGTGCCGTCGGACATGTCGGCTGGTTCCTGAGGGACGTGTGGGCCAGAGAGATGATCGGGGGATACACGCCACTCAGTGAAGCTCCCGCGGTCCTGTGCGTCGTCCCGTGTCGACTTGTGCTGGCGTGCTCACTGACGCGACGTGTGCGACGTCTAGGAAGCGCCTGCTTGGGGACGCGTAGAGGCTGCGTGCGCCTTCGAGCTGCGGACAGTGCGCATCGACGTGTTTTATGTTTCGGCACCCGAGCGGAGAATGACGCTCGCAGGGCTTTTTGGCCTCGGACGAGGAGCCGTCATTTGCGCTGCCGTTCCTTGATGCTTTATTTATGTGTTTCCGAGGCAGGTTTCGGTGGACGCGGTGTGTTTCAGTCGGGTGGTGAAGAATGTCAGACTTTTGAACTCTGCGTCTCGTTCCGCACAGCCCGGTGCCCTCGGAGTGGGATTTTAATGGAGTCGGGTTTCGTACGTGACACCGAGTGGGGGCGCATCTTTTTCATGCGAACGCACTGCCTGCGTGAAATGCGATGGCGGGACCGAGGCTGAGGCGGACGTCGCCTGCCAAGCGGACGTCCAAGGTCGGGTAGCAACGAACGGACGTGCTCGTCGCAGGGTCGCGTTCAGGCTCAAACTTGTGTGCGTGCGCGTTTTCAACTGACCTGCGTGTTCTCGCCGGCTGCTGCTGTGCATTTCATTTCCCTTCTTCCTGTCGTTGCTGTGTATAGTTCTTGAACGAGCATCCTATCGCCAGACGTCGAGGCGAGCCCGCATGTCTGCCTCCTTGCAGCCCCCGCCTCTTGTACTACATCGTTCGGATTCGTACGACGACCACGGTCCCTCCCCGTCGTATTTCCCGTCGACGTCGCCCCCTCTGTCGCAGCTGACCCGCACGGTCGCCATCATCAAGACGCATGCGCTGGAACAGCGTCTCGAAATCGAGCCGCGCATTCTCGAGGCCAACTTTGACGTGAGTGTCCACGCTCGGCCTCATGTCCGTCCTGGCGTGGATCCTGACCGGTCCCGGGCCTGGCGGATCCGCCACCTTAATGACGCACGACATGGGCGCATGCTGAAACCGTTCACAGATCGTCAAAGAACGGCAGATGGAGTTCGATACCGAGACAGACCCGGAGACCTTCTTTGAGCTGTTTGGCGACGACGCTCGCTTTCTGGGCGAGTGAGTTTCCACACTTGGGCTGCTCGCTTCGCGGCATTCGTTGACTCACGGCACCCCGCCCCATCACTCGACCCGTTCTTTTCGTCACCAGCGGCCCCGTCTGGGTATATGTCCTCGAGCGCCGCCGTGCCGTGCCGGTCCTCATGTCCCTCCTTCCCTCCCTCAACGGTGCCCTCGTCGGAGCCAAGAGCGAGGTCCAGGCCGACATGCTCATCTCGGCCCTCTTCGCCTCCAGCCCTCCGTTTCCCATCACCGATCTCCCCCCCATCGTGGGCAACGGCGGCGAATTCGACGGCCGTTCCATCCGTTCCATCAACTCGGCCGTGCTCGAGGCGCTCCAGCTCGGCCTCGAGACCCCCGTCATCGCCTCCGCGCACGTGCTCTCCCCTTCTTCCAGCGTTTCGTCCGATGCGCGCGCGCCCGGGTTCGCACCCACGTCGCCATCGCACAGCTTTGCCACGTCGAGCTCGCCGGGATCGTCCGGGAAAGCCCAGTTTCGTGCGCGTCCGCTGCCCAAGACGCACCTCGCGCCCGACATTGCGCCGCGGCTCACCAAGGCGGCGCTGCTCCGACAGGGCATGACTGCAGAGGGCGCCCCGCGCGCAGAGCGACCGCCCAAGACGCGCATGTCGCTCGCGAGCACGGGACGCATTCCCGTGCCCCGCAACAAGGACAAGGAGAACGACGAGGCGGAAAAGGCCAGGGAGCGGGAGCGGGCGAAAAAGACGTTTGCGGGCGTGCCGGGGCACAAGCGTGTGGAGACGATCACGGTGGCGTCGACGGCGCCGCCGGCGATCGCACCGAGGTTGACCAAGGCGGCGGCGTTGCGGCTTGGATTGGAGCGGCCTGCGACCCCGCCAGGGAAGAAGCGCATGTCTATTTCTGGGCCGACGCCGTCCAAGGGTGGTGCGGTAAGCGTCAACGGTGGTGGGGGCGGGGTGAAGCTGGGCAGTCTGGCGACAACTCCGAACGGGTCGACAACGAGCGCAAACGAAGCCGACGGGGAGGAGACGGAGACGGAGGGGGCCAGCAGGAGGAAGAACACGTTCGAGGGTGTGCCGGGGCACAAGCGCCGCGAAAGCTTCTCGGTCGCGAGCACGAAGCCGCCTTCCATTGCTCCTCGCCTGAATAAGAGTGCCGTCCTGAGGAAGGAAGGTGGTCCGCCACCGAGCAGCTTTATGTGTAAGCGGGGTTGGCTTCTTTGGAGGGACCCTGGGCCCTCTCACGGTGATTCTGAAATCGTTTTTCCTTTTTGTTTTGCAGTCCGTATGCCGACGGAACCGAAGACGCCTGGCTCAGGGATGCATTCACGCAGTTCCTCCGTCATGAGCGCGTATCGAGACGACGACGAAAATTCGTTTTGGGGACGGTCCAGGTCTACAGTGCCGCCTCGCACCGCTTCCCGTACGTCCAATGTCGGAGCGGCACCCGTGCTTCAGAAGAAGAGCACTAGCCGCTCGTCGCAGACGTCGAGCAGCAGCACAGGCACGGGGCCCGTCAGTACAGCAAGCGCAACCTCCAATGAAAGCGATGAGGGGCTGAACGGTGTGACGTCCCCGACGCGGAGAGTCCGTCGCCCGAGCAGTTTGCAAGCGCCCACGATCGTGCCGCGGGCGAACAAGAGCGCAACGCTGCGCGTCCAGAAGCAAGTCGCGGACGCTGCGAAGCCAAAGAGCCCCTGGGCGAACGCGTCGACGCGCTGATGGTGCCCGATGGTTATCGAGCAACGTGAAAACACGCAAGTGAAGTGTACATTTATGATCTCATCTCTCGCTCCCTTTTTTTCTCTTTCTTCCGTGTGTTGCTTTTCATCCATCGACAGAGACACGACTTGGATTCCTTGAAGCGCGATTCCGATCTTTCACTCTTTTTTTTCCTGCGGTGTCTGACAACGTTTTCTTTTCTCGAGTAGTCATGTCTTTTGCTTGTACGGTAGTCTTGTGGGAGTCCTGCTGGCCAGGTCATGTGTGCTACCCTGACAAATCAGTACATACTAGTGCTTTGCTAAGCAGTCACGCGGGTCTGTCCACGTCGCTCACCGTCTGGCACGATGCTCTCGCCTGCCCGCCGCTTCCCGTCGCTCGTACGCTCGCTCTCCACCGACGCTGTCCCCCACACGCCCAATGTACCACCACCGCTACCGATCCCAGACAGCGTCAAACCCCGTCTACCCCGCCTGCATCCACGCCCCCGTCCTGCTGCCAATGGCCAGCAGGTCCTGCCCGTCCTCCCCCCTTCATTTGGACGCAACCAGCTGCTTTCGGTCTCCAACTCCACCCGGGCACTGCTGGAAGACATCGTCAACGGGTTCGAGGCGCCCATTCGCTATGCGTTTGCCTACGGCTCGGGCGTCTTTGAGCAAGCCGGCTACGACAAGCAGCCCGGGACGACATCGAAAGGCAGTGCTTCCGACGGCCCCATGCTCGACTTCGTGTTCGCGGTGACCCACCCTGATCACTGGCACTCGATCAACATGCATCAGCATCCTGGGCATTATCCGTTGCATGCGCGTGCGTTTGGGTCGAGTTTCGTGTCCAAGGTCCAAGCGTTCGGACCCGGGTTGTGGTTCAACACGTACGTGCCCATGCGTGGCGTGGTGCGTGACGCCCAGTTGGTTTCGTCGACACAGATGTTCACGTGGTCGCGCACGCGTTCTTTTTTGACTGGGTAGATGATCAAGTATGGTGTGACGACGGTCGACACGCTCTGTGGCGACCTGTTGAACTGGCGCACGCTCTATCTGGCCGGACGGATGCACAAACCGATCCGGATCATCCGCGACGACGCGCGGGTGCGGCTGACGCAGCAGGTCAACCTGGCGTCTGCCCTCCGCACCGCGCTCTTGATGCTCCCCGCGCAGTTTACGCAACGCGACCTGTTTGGCGTGATCGCCAGCATCAGCTATTCGGGCGACCCCCGGATGGTGCTCCCGGCCGAGAACCGGGGCAAGGTGGCAAACATGGTCGAGAGACAGGAGGCGCAGTTTCGCGAGCTGTATTGGCGACTTGCGCAGGGCTTGCCGGGGGTGCGGTGGCGCGTGGACTCGCAGATGATCGAACAGGACACGAGCGCACATGCGCGCGCGGCGCATGTGAAGAAGCTGCCCGAGGGGCTGTTGACGCGGGTGCATGCACGCGCGCAGTCGCGTGGGCCTCCGCGGGAGGCTGACGAGTCCGCTTACTGGTTGCGTGTGGCTGGCGACGAGGCGCTGCCGTCTGTACTGCGCTCAGGTGCGTTTGTGACGTGTGTCGTCATTGTGTCCTGACACGACGACTGCGTAGAAATGAGCCATATCGTGCGATACCCGGCTACCGTGCAGTCGCTCAAGGGCGTCGTGAGCGCAGGCTTGTTGAAGAGCGCGCGCTATGCTGCGGCCAAGATTGGCAAGTACCGCACGGGGTCGACGGCGGACGGTCGAGGCGCATCTTCATAGTCTTGGTTTCTGCCCGGCGACGTGCTGGTATTCATCCTCCACTCCTTTTATTTTGTAAAGACGACACCCTATCCTTTTTTTAATCGCTTCCCCCGACCCGCACCCGCCACGAGATGGCGATGTAGCACTACGACTTGGGTACAAGTATCGAATCCGGATGTAATCTACCGCGAGTTGGGCGCGACTTGGCAAGGGTGGTCAGGCGTGACTGCCTTTGTGACACGATGGATCAACATTTGTGTCATGTCTAGGCATTTCCGTCGTGTTTGTGCGTGTGGCGAGTGCCACGGGAGGTGCATGTATGAAAGGACGCCGCGCTCGTCTTCCTGACTCAGGTTTGTATCGCCCACCACCCTGCCGTTCGCTGCTCGTCTTCTCTCTGGTTCGCGATGAAACGCGGTTTCTTGAACACGCCACGGTACAAGCGGGCGATCGAGGACGGGGACAGACACGGGCACGATGCCGAGAAAAAGGCCAAGCCCAGCACGATCGGTGCCACTCGAGAGGTGGCGATGGACGTGGACGACGAGCACACGACGACGACGACGGTCGTTGACACGGATATGTACGTTTCGTTGATGCCCCCCCCCCCCCTAACGCGTGACGCATCTTCTGTTCGAGTTTACTAAAGAGAGAGGGGCGCATTGTCGGAACAGGTCTGGTGCTGGCGCGACGACACAGTCTGCCGAGAGCGAGGGTACATCGCTCGCGCGCGATGGTGCTGTTCACAGGTGGGTCTGGGTCATCCCTCGTCACGGTCGGGATCGCGCGCGTCCTAACGGCAACCACGTCAGTACCGCCGTGGCATCGTCCCCAAAGGACGCGGATCCAAACGAAAAAGGAAAGGGCAAGGAAAAGGCCGTCGACGTGGACGCGGGAGCGAGCGATCGGGACAATGACACGAACAGGTCGTTGGTTAGCCGGTGCGTGCCCTTTCCCGTCCGCGCTCGCGTATGACCTTTTCAACGGCGCGACGAAACACACATGCATACACGCACCCTGGTTCGACGTGCGCGAACGCGACGCGGCGCATCTTCTTTTTTTTTTTTTCCCATCGTTAGGACCGAGTGGGTCTTGATGCAGAGGCTTCTCCCTTGGCGCCCCGGCTTGGGACGTCGCCCAGACGAGGAGTTTTTTCACACCGTTCCGCGAGGGCTCTGTGAACCCCTCCGGAAGCGCGCCATGTTCCGCGTGTGGCCGCGCCGTCCCGACGGCGGCATCATCTATCCGGGTGAAGACTTCAAGGGCACGCTGTCGCCCGACGGGTATCCCTGGGCTGCAACGCTGTACGACTTTTACGCGGTGAATAGGATCCCGAAGGTCTGGAATGCGGTGACGTACATGACAGGGAGTGCCTTGGTGGAGGAGATGAAGGCGCTGGACGAGCTGGATTTCGCCGCATCGGAGATCGAGTGGGCATTGACGGAGGGCAAGCCTAGGGACGAGGGTGTCGCGGACACGGAGACGTTGATCACGTTGATGGAAATCACGACACTATCGACGAAATCGTTGCATTCGCGTGTGCCAGACAAGGCGGATGGGCACCAAGAAGAGGAAAAAGAGAAACACGCTGCGGAAGGCGACGATGGCAACAAAGGTGTGTGGGCTATCGAGAACGACAAGGGCGGAGAAGCGAAAGACAAGCACGACGACTCAGAGACGTCTATCCTGCCTCCGCCCACGATACCCGTCACGTCGCCTTTCCATCCGAGTCACTATCCCAAGCCGTGGCCTCTCGTTCCCTTTGAAAACCCCTTTTCGGTTCTCCTCCAGGAGCGCATCCCATACTATCTGTTGCCGCGCAAATTGTACGTCCATGATCCGTTCAGCATACTCCCCGCTCGCCGGGAACACCTCCCAAACAAGACGTGGAATTCTCAACCCGACATCGTACGGACCTACGATCTCAGACTTGCCGAATCCGTGTGTGAGGAGGCACAGAAAGCGAGGGAAAAGGCCGAGGCGGAAGAACAGTTCAAGGCTCGCACGTTGATCGTGCTGAGGTACAAACGGACGAAGGAACAGATCAAGAACTACGAGCCCGTGATCGAGGTCCCGCTACCCCCATATCCGCCTCGAAAGACGACGACGGAGGAGAGTCACCTGTACCTCTCGCCCGTGGCCAGGGTTGGAGAGGGGAACCATTCCATCGTGTACAAGGGCGAATGGGAACTACCGCGCGATCTCTTTGCGACACGAAAAATATGCGAGGCGTGCTTCAAGGAGAGCACGGACAAGGAAATACAAAGGTTGAAAGATACAGGACGATGGGAAAAGTTGCTGGAAGCGGCAGCGTGGGGGCCCAAAGGACCTACAGGGCGTCAGCCAACCATGGCAGGGTTGGCCGCGGCCAGCGACCCGACTAGGCTCAAAAGGGACGAGGAGACCATCGAACGGGAGATTATTTGCGTCAGCCCGCCGGACGTGTCTCCATTGCAAGTATGGGAAACAGTCGACGAGTCCATAATTTGGGACAAGTTTATGGAAAGGAGGGAGAAGACAGCCGCAATCGTCGATTTCGCAGAGCTCTCGGGAAAGGGCAAGGAGGATCCGGAACAAGAGCAAGACAGTGTCCCCATCATCCGCGTCGACCCGCCGTTCTCACAGGATGGCGAGAAAACGTGCACCCATCGTGAGAGCAAGGTGCCGCGCACGGCCATGTTTACCGTCGTCGCGAAGCTCTCCCTCGAGCACGACCCGCACCTCGAGAGGGAGGCGGGGGTTTACCAAGAGTTTCCCGAGCATTTCTTTCGTCATTACGACGGGTACACGATCATTGGCCAGCTGCGCACCATCGTGCCCGTCCATGCCATCGTGCCGCAATTTTATGGCTATTACGTGCCGCAAGGGGACACGGGCGAGGTTGACTTGGGAGGAGGAAAGCGGTCGTCGTATCTCAGTCCGATCCTCCTGCTCGAACACTGCGGTAAGCCCGTCGACCCAGAAAGGCTCTCACCTGAAGATCAAGAAGAGTGCGCGAGTCTGGTGTTGCGGTTCCAGCGGGCGAAATGGCTCCACGGGTCGCTCGCGCCACGCAATTTCCTCGTCCAAAAAGGGAAACCAACCGAGTTTCCGTCGCGCCGAAAGGCGCATCCCGAGCTGAGTTTCAGGTTGATCGATTTTGGACGGTCGAGAAGGTATGAAAGTACGGCAATGAAGCAGATAGAGGAACGGAACACGATGGACATGTTCCGGGAGCTGCAGTACAAGATGGCGATGACGCTGCCCGGGTGAGTGTGGGGGTGGATCAAAAGGACATTTTTTCTCCTCGACTCGCTTTGTTTTTATCCCTCGAACGCGTTCTTGATTGACATAAACTTGCGCTGTGATGTTCGATTCGGAGTCACGGGTCGCGAAGTGCATGCCGTGCGCTGTCAGTGAACACACAAGGAGTGCTTCTACTAGACGTCGACACCAAAGGCAATAGGGCACCACCGTCACTGATGCCTCATAGGGGCGTTGACAGAAGAGCCCCACGAGTCCGACGTACGGCGGATGATGCCAGAATGATCATGCAAAGTCCACCTGGCGCACATGTTCGTAGGCCGGTGCGTGTTTGCCCGGGGACTTTTGAGCGTATCACCATGGCTCGATTTTGCCCACGTTCGGAAGGATCAGCGTTGAGCCAACTTTCAAGTGTGCAGCGGCCCGCCAAAACCCGCATAAACGAAAGTGGCGTTCGACGACGCCATCGAGTGTGAAATGCAGCACGTCCGAATCAGACATTGTAGAAGGGAAAAAAAAAAAAAACGAACCCTCGACGAGTGACCGTCGGGTCAGTTCGAATGGGACTCGGATGACACCGACAATCCGAGTGTGCATGTGAGGATCGCTGGAACTGGATCGGGGCTGGCACGACTGCCATATCCTGATTTCGACCCGGGCCAGAGCGAAGAGGGCTGACCTGGTGAGAAAAGAGGCGGCCTGCGGTCCGACTGAACATGAAGGTCACTAGTAGTTGTGTCAGCGATGGTAAAAAGCCTGATAGCTGAAGCAGAGTTTTGTAGACGATCTGCTCGGGAACCCTGCAGGGCCGTGTCACCCGGAAGACTGTCGCAACTGCCGAGGATTGACAGGAAGAACGGCGGCCGAGGTGCGGCATTATGACGATGGCGTCGACTCCCAAACGCTACCGTAGTGCGAGGCGTTCGCTGCCTTGAAACGACCTCCAAACCGGTTCCGACGGCCGCTGTCCACTCTGCGGCTGCGATCTTGATGAGCGCTGGCCACGAATGGGGCAGTGATCCGTTGGCCCGAGTCTCCATACTCCTGCAACTCCCGCGCGGCGCGAACACCGGTGGCTCGCCGTCGTCCGCTGCGCACACACGCACACAGCAGAGCAGCTCGTCGTGCGACCCGCAACGCGCTGCGACTCTCCGTCATGTCGTCCTCGACACACCTTGTGACCAACCTGGCCCACGGTGTTGCCGCGCCCGTGCACCGCTGCTTTTTCGTTGCCGAAATTCTGCGTCTCATATTCGAGTTTGTCAAGCAGTTGGACGAGGAACCGCGCGGAGAGGGAGGGAGAGATGCTGTTGACCCGGATGAGAACGACCATCGAGGCAGCGACGGCAAGAAGGCGCTGGCCTCGCTCGCCAGAACGTGTCAGTCGTTCAGCATAGTCGCACTGGACGTCCTCTGGCGGGTTCTCGACAGCCTCGATCCGCTGCTCACGACCTGTCCAAGCCCCGAGGTTCGTCGTTTTGCCGTCATGTTTGGTTCAACTTAAAGCCCATCTAGTGGCCGCCACTCCCCAGGCTTCCGCGGACGAGGCAGGTTGGTCGTCGTTCCACACGTATGCAGGACGCGTCCGACGTGTGCAGATATGGGGACGTGCGACGCGAATACCCGCTTCGATAAAACGCTCGCTCGCTGCCTCCCTCGAGCGCTGCCCGGGAGACCGACACGCCATCTTTCCCCAGCTCACCGCGCTCGACTGGAGAGAAACCTCGTTCTCGAGCACAGACGATTCTGGGATTCCGCTGTTCAGATATTTTACCGGCCCCGCAGTGACCACCATCGCGCTCTCCTTCATCCGTCTGCAGGTTCCTTCCGCGTCTGAATGGGCCACGCTGTCTGATTTGCCCAACCTCTGTCCAAACGTCACCTCCTTTACCTCTTTCTTCAGCTGTCCATGGGTCTATGATCCCTCGCAACAAGTGGGCGAAATGGCAAGCCAGTGGAAGAAGCTACGCAGCTTGCGATCGTGCGCCATTCCCCAACTTCTTTTGGACAAGCTTGCCTCTCAACACACCCTCGAGACGCTCGGCGTCGAAATCAATAGCTACTCACCGCATCACATGGGCTGGATTCCTGACACGGTCCGAGAACTATTGCTCAGTCCACGGGACGCGTCCCTTTGTACACGCTATCTGGAGAACGTTCACGGGAGCCCTACGACCTGCTGTCTCTTCGTCGGCATGAACCATATCGATGAAGCAGAAGTCGACGCCTTGTTCCGTCTTCTTCCCCTCCGTCTCGACACGTCGCGCTTGGAACGCCTCACCATCCAACCGAGATCTGTCTTCACTAGAACGCCCCTGTCCGAGATGCCGACGCTCAGGACGCCCCTCATCTCCCCGCTCGCCCAATTCACGCGTCTGCGTGTGCTGGACATGGACCTGTTCTGCACGTCGCACGTGAGCGATGCCGAGTACGCTCGACTGGTGGCGTCCTTGTCAGATCTGCGCCACTTGAAGATCGGCACGGCCACGCTGCCATCGTCGTCATCAGTGACCAGACCGCGTCCGGCAGCCTCCGTGGTGGCAGTGGTCGCCGTCGTGACATGCTGTCCGCATCTGGAGACGCTCGCCATCGCGTTTGACGGGACGATTCCGCCCCCGCCATCGCTGCTGACCCGCTGCGCGGCTCTGGGCCCTGGCGACGAGGACCCGCGCCAGGGCCGAGGACGGGCAGAAAATGATGCGGGACAGTCGAGCATCGTGCTCACGGATTGGGGCGCCGAGCCTGACGGTGGCGAGTTGGTGCTCGAGGGATGGCCCGGGGGCGCGCCCAACGAACGTATCGCCAAGATGCATGTCGGCCAATCGCCCATCGCGGACGCGACCGCCCTCGCGCTGGCGTCGTGTCTCAAATCGATCATGCCGCGCCTAAAGGAAATCGACCACCACGGCGGGGACGGGGGATGGGGTCGAGTCCAGGCTGAGCTGATCCAGCCATGACGCCCACGCTTTTCATTCCACGGATGGCATCTTTTCTGTACTTGTCGCTGATCATTTTTCCTTTGGAGGAGGGGGGGAAGCTGTCGCCTATGTTTTGCTTTGACGCTATGCAAGTAAAAACCATGTATCAATACCTGAGACACTTAATGTACACCATAGTACACAGGCACGGTAAACCGCACTCGACGGAACGGAGATAGCGTCATTTCAGACTCCGACACATACGCGTCTCCTTGCTGCGTGTCGACGAGTTCCGCGATATCGATGTCGGTCGCCCTCACAGACAGCCAAACGCTGCTCGCGTTCAAAGCAGGACGCTCCTTCAGGCGCGCTGGCACCAACTTTGTTGACGCCAACCCCACCAAGGGCGCGATCGTGCTCTCCAACAGCGAAGATGGCCTCTTGCACTTTACGTGGAAGGAACGCGCGACAGGACACCTCGGCGAGGACCTGATGCTCTTCCCCGGCGATGCGATCTTTGAAAAGGTGACACAGGCTCCGGGTGGGCGAACGTACGTCCTCCAGTTCGAGAGCTCAGATCAAAAACACTTTGTGAGAGCTCGCTTTGCGTTCGTTGGAAACGTGATGTGATCGTTCTGACGACTGCCCTAGTTCTGGATGCAGGTGAGATGTCGGGAATCTTCGTTTTTCGGCAGCATGCGACGAGTGTGGTATTGACAGGCGACTTTCTTCAGGATGCGTCGACTCGCCGCGATGACGAGTTCGTGCAAAATCTCAATAGCTTGCTCGCGGATCCATCCATCATTCCCGTCTGGGACTCGAGGACGACCGAATCTCAGACATCCACCTCCGGCGCGTCTACCTCTCAGACACCGGACCCGCCGTACGCCGCGTTCTGTCCCTCTCACGTTATCTGACCTTCTTGTGTAGATCTGGCAACGCGCACCCGCCGCTCTCTCCTGAACAGCTTGCACGTCTGCGAGCACTGGTCACCTCCGTGGGCGCCAGCGCCGGTCCTAATCCAGGTCCGTCGCGTCCTTTTTTCTCCATCCTTCTCGCTCACCAGGGTCACGTCCCACTGCTATACGTCAGATGACGAGGTCTCCCTGACGGACATCTTGACGCCCTCCAATCTCCTCCCCCTCTTCTCCTCCCACCCCGCCCTCCTGCCCTCCTTGTTCCCCCACCTCCCGCCAGACCTACTGCCATCTGGCAACGTCCCGCTAACGCCTCTGCATTCCGCGCAGCTCACCGATTCTCTCCAACGCACGATCCAATCGCCCCCATTTCGCGCGTCGGTCGCCCAGCTCGACAGAGCGCTCCGGACGGGCGTGCTGGGCAGCTTCGTCCGGAGTCTCGGGCTGCCAGAGAGCGCAGGCACGGGCGTCGGCGCGTTCTTGCGGGCGATCGGGGAGCAAGCGAGGAGGGAAGGAGAAAACGAGCCAGAGGACAGGATGGAAGAGGATTAGATGCGCCTCTCTTCTTGTTTGGCGGGTTCGCGGGAGGGGCGCCCGTCGTACTTGTATACGCATACCTCGATAGAATGGTGTCGCTCGGTCGCTTTTTTCTTTTTTTTTTCTTCGTGGGCGGTGCTTGTCGCGGCGACGGCGAGTGACTACTAGGGCTTTCAAGAAACACGCTGCTTGAATCACCATTGCTCTGTTGCGCGTCATTCCTTGGCGAAGTCCAGTGAGAGATTGGTCCAAAGAAAAAGAAGCAGAGGCCATGGCAACATAAATAGCATGAGACCCATTGAGAACTCAAATTTTAGTTCTCTCGTCCTAGAAGCAGCCATGGATGTGTGGCATCAGCCGTGCGTTGTGACACGGCATCCAACGAGGTTTCGGGTGCCGTGCGGCTGACTTTGAAATTACCGGATGCCGAACGCCGGCATCTTGTGGAGTCCACCGTCGCTGGCAACGCAGACCGCTGTGGGATGTCCTTTTTCTCTTCCATCCTCGTCTGGTTCCGCAGGTGAGTGCGACACATTGTTTGAGCACAGTTCTGGGAGTGAGGTGGTCCAAAGCATCTTCTTCGCCAAGTCCGCCGAGATTTCGGTGGTGGGACTGCAGGTGGGTTCCTCCGCGCGTGCCGAACAACTGGACGTGTTTCAAACGTGCACAGGCATCGGGAAAGACGACGTTTGTGAACGTTTTGGGCTCCGGACAGGTCGTGCCTGTTGCTCGTCTGCCGTCTCCGAACTGGACTGATTTCGTCACGACGAATGACAGTGGACAGAAGATGTCGTTCCGACCATCGCCTTCAACTATCGCAAAGTCCGCAAGGGCGCCGTGACGCTCAAAATCTGGGACGTCGCCGGTCAACCGAAATTTCGATCGATGTGGGAGAGGTATTGTAACGGCGTCGACGCTGTCGTGTACGTTCTCGTTGCCATATCTCGTGTTTCGTCCTCGTTTGTCCCGAAAATGAACCCTTTTCTCGTTGGCTGTCATGGAGTCGCGAGCTCATCGTTGTCAAGATTCGTCGTAGATTCCGCAGACGTACGTGTCCCGGCGTCGCGGTGAACGTTCGACTGACACCTTGGGCATGCAGCAAGACACGTTCCACACGGTTCGCTTCGAGCTTCACCAGTTGCTCACACAGCCCAGTCTCGCTGGCGTTCCGTTGCTCGTCGTGCGTGTCGACTTCCCGACGTTGCTTCCTGCACTACTCAATCGCCCCAGCTTGGCAATAAAAACGACCTGCCAGGTCATGCCGCCGTAAAAGATCTCATTCGGGAACTGTACGTGCGCTCTGTCGTGTCGGAGGATGTCCTGTTTGTTGAGCTCGTTGGTCCGTAGTCAACTGGACAAAATCCAGAATCGCCCTGTTTCGGTGAGTGCCGGTGATTTCGTCCGTCGACTGCCGTGTCTAAGCTGGCTTGGGTTTCTTCAGTGCTATTCTGTATGTGAACCCCTCTAAACCTGGACTGAACGTTGCTTACCCTCGCGACATCAGTGTTCGATGCGGAGCCAGCACAATCTGTGAGTGTCGGGACAGCGTGGAGGGCGGCGAGCGACTGATCCCATATGCTAGAGACATTGTGCTCCGCTGGCTGACAGAACGCGGCCATTAGCATGCGCGACACATCTTTGATGCCTCGCGAACTCGTAGGAGAACGTGATCTATGCGATCTTTCGATATACCTCGTGCAGTGCTCGCGCCACGTTTCCCACATGTCCACGCCCGGTTTGTAGATTCACCGATCTCGGCCACCCAATGAATTTATCTATATGCGCATGTCCTCTGCGCAGAGGCCGTTCGCCCCGTCGAGAGACTCCAAGATCCTGAAATATGGCCAAAGGAAGCGGTAGGTGGAGAGCGGACATTAACTGCCTCGTTCCTACCAACGGGGCTGCAGACAGCCCGAGATGTGGTCCCAAAAGGGTGTATTGGTTTCTGGGCTTCCTTGGCGCGGGCCAAGAGCCTCTTGCGCTGCCAAGTCGTGGTGCTTCCCCTGCACATGAGAGTTGTGTGGAGCACGTCACCCTGCGGAACGAACAAAACGACGAGCGCACGGACCACGCAGGACCCAGGACGGTCGTGAATCAACCAGCCGTCACTTTCTGATGCGTGGTGATATAAAGCATGCAAGGTCTTGTTTCCCAGTCCAACGGCTTGTCATGGTGCTAGGGGCTAATCGACCAAATATGTATGTCGTGTCATGTGCGCGTACAAGCAAAAAAAAGGTTGGAGTGGTTCGACTCGGTCGTCACCTTTGCTTCAAAAATGTCGGGCCAACACAAGGACGTCTACCTCGTCATCGGTGGCAGCGGTTTCGTCGGGCGACACATCGTCGAGCGTCTCGTCGCTCGCGGTGACGCCGTCTCTGTCTTTGACATCGTCCAGAGACACCACGACGTTCCGTTTTTTTCGGGCGACATCACCAGCGAGCAGGACGTCCTCGACGCCATCCGCAAGGTGTGTCTCTGTGCTTGCCTACGACAAACGCGCCTCTCATGACCCATCCACGCAGTCTGGCACGACCTGCATCATTCACACCGCTTCGCCCCCGCATGGTGCCAAGGACCCTTCGATATATCACAAAGTCAACGTCGACGGTACCCAGGCCGTGGTCAACGCTGCCGTCGCGGGTGGCGTCCGAAAACTAGTCTACACGAGCTCGGCAAGCGTGGTGTTCGATGGCAAGGACGTCGTCAACCTCGACGAACGTGCAGCCCATGCCGAAAAACCGTTCGACGCATACAACGATTCAAAAGCCAAAGGCGAGGCGCTCGTCATCGCGGCCAACGGAAAAGGCGGTCTGTTGACCGTCGCACTACGGCCCGCCAGCATTTTCGGGCAAGTCTTTCCACTTTTCGTTCTCTGGCCCTTTCGGTGCTCATACGCGGGGATGCTCGCTCGTTTTCCAGCCCTGGGGACCGCCAGCTGATGGTCGGCGTCTACCAAGCCTACCAACGTGGCCAGACGCACTTTCAGATCGGGGACAACAACAACCTCTTTGACTACACCTACGTCGGCAACCTCGCCCACGCGCACCTCCTCGCCGCCGACAAGCTCGTTGACCCGACGTCCCCCGACACCGCCTCGGTGGACTCGGTCTCCACGGACGCCACGCTCGTCAACCCGCCCCTCCGATCAACGCTCCACAGGGCCCTCCCACCTGTTTCAGCTACACTCGGCTTCTACCGCGTGCCGACATGCACGGCGCGCCCGCTCGGTCCGTATGTCACCCCACCTCCCAACGCCACCGCGATCGAGGCCGCGTTCAACGCGCCGCACGATCCGTCCAAGACGACGCACGCGGTCGTCCGGACGCGGTTCGACCAGTTCTCGGATCGCGCGCTCGACGTCGCGCCGGTCAACCCGCTCCAGGTGGCCGGCCAGGCGTTCTTCATCAGCAACGGCGAGCCGGCCTACTTTTGGGACGTGATGCGGATGATATGGATGTTGCTCGATCCGCCGACGGAGCAGGGGCGGCGGCGTGCCGCGCGGGCGCCCTGGGTGCTCCCGCGCGCGTTTGGGATCGTGTTGGCGTACCTGGCCGAGGTGTGGGCGTGGGTGATCGGCAAGGAGGCTGGGTTCACGCGGTATCGGGTCCGGTACAGCTGTGCGACGCGTTACCACAACATCGAGCGGGCGCGGCGGGTGCTCGGGTACGAGCCCGAGGTGGGCATGGAGGAAGGCATACGGCGGATGGTCGAGGTGCGTCTCTTGGTCGTGTGCGTGCGCGGGGCGCTGACGTTTTGGTCGTGTTCGCGCGCTCAGTGGTTCAAGGCGGAGAACAATCTTCCATAGAGGGTGTCCTTTGCCGCTCTTTTTTCCTTCTCCTTTCCCCCCCCCCCTGGACATGCATCTCACATGATTATCCTCGCCTCTCTCGTTCGTGTTTGTGCGTATGTTAATCCGAATCCGTAGTACGTATATATATACCATATACCCAGGGCTGCTACCACGCGCTTCGCATGGTGGACAGTCAACCATGATGCTGTCGCCTATGACGTCTCGTCGAGAAAACGATGAATGGGCTCGTCTTGTGGTCGCTCGTCCACGTCGCCCGCAGCCTTCACTGTAACACAACCCAACGATTCCCATCCCTTTCGGGGGTCACTCGTTCCCGGAAACTGGCAAAACCGAAGAGAAAAAAAGCTGCATGTCGCTCCATCTGACGGGTGACTCTGGAGGGCACGGATCATTGAGAGGCATGGACGATCAGAGAGGCGATTCGGGACATCAGTCATACCGATCCGCTTTTTGCTCGGCGAGCGTGAAAAACGACCTCGTTCAGACCGATCGGAGTCGTCGAGCGATCATGACACGCCTCTCTCCTTTGCAGATCCCGGCCCGACACGCCGGACAGCTTGCCGAAGAGGCGCCTGCACCGCGCGCAGACGTTTTGAAAAAAGACGCCGACTGGCTGCTAGACGGATCGATAAAGAATACGACAAACGTGACCCAAGGAGTCCGCCGGTCGTTCCCTCTCGATACCCTACCCTCCTTGGGACGCATGCACGCTCCCGCCGAGCCCATGATTTTGACGTGGCAGGGACAAGGAGTGGAGCGGGGACGACACCCCCTCCCTCTGACAGCCGGAACACGCGCCCACGCAGCTCGGACAAACGCCGGACAAGAAAAAGAAAACGAGGTCTCGGGAATCGTGCAGCCTACACCCGCCTTTTCAAACTCGTGTCAGCCCGTCGTCGTTTCCGGCGAGCATGCCGTCTTGTCCGTGTCCTCGTCCGCCTGAACGGGGTGCAGCAGCGATAAAACAACGGCAAACACACACGGCCGCGGGTCAGCGTGGGGATGGTAGAAAAAAAAAACAGGAGGTATCGAGCTGACCTGGGACCGCAACGACGTTATCGACACCTGCGTGTACTCGCCCTACGTTTTTTTGTCAGACAGGCAAGCCGCGTCGTCACACAACCGGAGGGAGCGAGGAAAAGAAAGGACATACGCCGTGCTCGTCGTGGTACGTCTTGCCCGATTCCAGCTCCGTGCTAGACTCAGTCAGGCTCCTGGGGTCCCCCTGTTCGGTCGTGGTAAACCGAACAGATTGGGTCGTCTGTCATCATAGTCGTCGCTCAGCAGGGCACGACGCGGTCTTTGCAGCAACGAGGAACGTACCGCCTTAAAGTCGGTGACATTCAGGCGGATCGAAGCGGGAAACCCCCCGTTGGCGGCGGCCTTGCGAGCCGCAAAGGAATCTTCTTCGTTGAGACCCTGTCCGTTTCTGACGTCGCGCGAGTTGAGGCTGCGTTCGTCCATGTCAGCGGACCGTCAAGGCGACCACACCGGTGCACGCACTGCGCAAGCAAGGTATTGATGCGAACTGGGTGCAGCGATGATCAGCCAAGGTCTGCAGACGGAGCAAACGTCACGTGCTTTTGCTCGCGACCATTTGAAGTGGTATCCAAAATGGTTTGGCGGGTGCTGCCATGAACTACGGACGCGGTCACGGCGCGGCGCACCGAATGTACATGTGGTACCCACTATCGGAAAATATGTCGCTTGAATGACGCTGATTGAACAATGCCCTCCGTCAGAGACCTCGTTTCAAGATCACAGTAGACGCACACGAATGCCAACCCCCGACCAACAAGTAACGTGATGCTGGTCGGCAGAAACCCGCGCGATCTACGAGACGAATCGGGTAAGAATGAATTTCTTGGCTGGAAAGCACACAGCTCACGTCTCCATCTCTGGGTAGCGTGCTCGACGTAGAGAGTGACACATTGTCGCAAACACGATCATGTCTGCGGTCACCTCGGCAATCTGACTTGTTGCAGCAGTGACCTAGTATATCCGCATTAACAGACTGGTCGTCGCCCACTACCGGGGCAAGACACATGCCAACCTTGAGATGCAGGGAGGTGAATGCTGAAAGCCGTCGTTCTATGATCCTGATATCCCCACATATCAGCAATGAGCAGAGGGTAGGGTATGGTCTGTCACTGACATTTGCACTGAGGTAGCTATGTTGTATGAATACGTTGGTTGTGTCAACGCAGGGTGGTGCTTGCAGAGACTCACTCGTTCCAAATACTATGGGTGCCCTCACGTCAGACAAGGTCGAGGGTAGTGACTGATGACCCACTCAGTGCGACGAACGACAGAAAGATCTGTCGTGCAAGGTAGGACGTCTATAGGGCCAGATCGAGAGAAGACGCACCACTACCAATGTCACTGGCCGGGATCCCCCGGTGACTGATGCGAATGGTCAGCACTCGGAGCGCGTTGGGCTATCAGACAGACCTTGAAAAATGCGGGTAGCAAAGAATCTAGGAAGAACAAGTCGACATGGGAGCAGACGTTGGCAAGGGATGAATTGCTCACAAACTCGACATGAACGTGAGAAGGATCTGGACGAGAGGTGAGCGAAATCCGCACGATGAAATGCAGGACTACGCACGGACAGCATATACTGAATCTTGAAACCCAGACAGAAATGAACATCGGGATGCGCCAAGAATGCATCACACTCACGCAGAACGTGCTGAGGAATCCATGAGCATGCAAGGTAAGCAACGGAGATGAAAAGCACTGACGTAGAAGCATATAAAACGTCCATGTTGACGTCAAACTGGATGATCAGGTAGTAGTATAACCTGGAATACGATGAGCAAGGGTCGGATAAGCACAAGAAAGGCATACGCTTCGAAGACTGTAGGGATAGGGTAAGATAGGGCACAGAGGGCGAGACAGAGGACGCACTGAGAGCTGACGCAGTCGTATCCAGGATGCTAGAATGATTGAGAAGATGGGAAATGATGCCGTGTAAGCCATAGCTACCATAGCACAGCGACCTGAGGGAATCAAACTGAGCATCCCAAACGGGAGTTGAGATGGCACCCACGAGGTATTTTGTCCATCTGGAATCTCGCGGGTATCGTACGTAGTAAATGTATGACTCTGCAAGCGCGGGTGATGAACAGCGAATCAAAACGCGTGGGAGGGGAAACCGTACGAAAGAAGGTGAGGCCGTATAGGACGGTCGAAGCCACGAAACCGACGAAGAGAGCGCCCAGACTCTGTAGCTCGGAGGGGGACGGGGACGAGCTCATCGTGAGGGACGGACGCGTGGTCGGTGTAACTTGTAGTCATTCAGTTCAGTTCCATGAGCCCGTCCATATCAGGAAATATCACATTCGCTGGCCCCGCCAACCCTGCGGAGGGCGCTCGCTCGTGTGTTGGGATTGGATGCAACCGGACGCGGCGCCGGTAAGCCCACGGACGACGACCAGCTTCGAGCGCCGTGCCACTCTGTACACCTTCAAGGGAGTCTGTGGTGCAACGCCCACGTCACGGAAACGTTCCCAGCGTTGCAACCAAGGTGCATTCCGACTGAGATTGCACGGCCTGCGCACAGATCGTACTCCAACATAAGGACCTCATACTAGTTGTTCGTTTCTTTTGATTCTTTACAATGGAGTATATTAAATTATGACGTGTGCGCCATATGCTGGTGTCATCATGGGCATGCTGTGGATGATAATACCATTATAACACATTATATCTTTTCTACGTTTTCTGTGATGACTTACGTTTGCGCCAAGTGCCGGCCTGACAGCTCTGCGAACCGCGCCAGCTGCAACGCGAACGTCCAAGCCTGTCTCAGGGAACAACTACAAACCAAGCGCGCGCGTTCTTCTTGTGGTCTGAATTTTAGACACGCCGCAGTGCAGAGTCCACCGCGACGATCGAGTGAGTCAGCCCTTTGAATGTGTGGTCCCAACTTGAGACGTGTTCACCGCCATTGCAGCGAGCTCGCCCCCCGCGAAGATGTGTCCTCTGGCAGCTCCGCGGAAACGCCCGACATGACAGGTACGACGGCGTCTTCTCCCCAGCTTGTGCCATGTGGGAATTTGGTCTCACTTCAAACCCCCTGCGTCGCTCCAGCGCAGGTCACGTCGTGGCGGCCCACAAGAGCCTGTTGTCTGTGGAGGCGCAGATGCATGTGTCACCCACCTTGAATGATGAGAAGCATTCTAGGTTCACCAGAGACACCACGTCGTTCGAAATGATGTTCCGAGACATGGTACTCATGCAACACGTCGCACCAGGTACCATATCAACGGGTCACAGCCTGGCTCAACACCACTATCAGAAGGTCTACGTAAATGACGTTTGTCCTCGCTCTGAACCGTCCATGGCAACTCGACGAGAGGTTCTCGTTCGGACGTGTTTCACGCGACGCTGGCATGTGCATTCTGACCTGTTCTCAGGGGCTAACGAGAAAGCTTGCGGTTGTGTCCACAGAGCTTGCTCGTTCCCCAACATCGACATGCATCTCCCCGACAAGAATCGGGCACTGAGAGCAGTGAGTACAGCTGAAGCGTGAGAACCGGTGTCGTTGTGGCATCGCCTGCATGCTGCGGGCTTGGCAGGCTGCTCATGTGGGTGCACGTACGACACACCGCGGATCCAACGTGAGCCGGGGGGGAGACCCGCAGACCCTGCAGCACTGTGGTGAGGTCTCCCAATGGCAAAACGTGTGCACGCTGTCGGCAAGCAGTCCGACGGACAGTTCGGTGTTTCCTTTTGTGGAAATGTGTGTGGCTCAGCCCCTTCGCCTTTGAAGCGCAGCGGACGACGGCCAGTGCGCACGACGCGCGCTCCTCCTCGCACCGCCCGCCAGACCGACACCAACGCCGACGGTGACCACACGTTGCGCGACACATCCAGCTAGGCACACACGATGGGCGGCGTCAAGGATGCCAACGTGAGTCATGCGCCGAGTCCGCCAAGGACGACCAAGCACATATCCCTTTTTCCTCTCTCTCCAGATGCCCGTGACCAGACGTGTGCTCATGGATCCGTTCCCACCCTTTCTAGACGTGCTTGACTGACGCAGCCACTCCCCGCGTATCTCTTATTCCTCGGGTAAGCATGTCCCCCGGTTTTGGAACTCCTCTCCTCTCGCCATCCTTCTCTCCTCATCATGGTCGAGCCTCTTAACACCGCTCCGCCCTTTGTGCGTCCTCGCCGTCTCAGTTGGCTATGGCTTGGCCACTTGAAAACGCCAAGCAGAGACCTCGCACAGACTCCCCGAGATCCTGTGCCACCACTTCCAATGGAACGTTCTAACGGGCCTTTGGGCGATTTGCGTCCCCGTACAGAGGCCCGCGTCTCTTCGAGGCCAAGTACGCCCAGACGGCCATCTACGTCTTCGGGGCTCTCGGGGCTCTCCCAGATCCTTCCGTTTCGCCATCCACGACGTTCTTCACTGTCTCACGGTCCCCAGCAGGTCTATCCATCGCCCTCCCCGACCACCATCGGCGCTGTCCAGCCATCTGTGCCACCGCGATCCGAGGCTGGCGCACGCACCACCGGCTCCTTTGGAAAGATGGCGTTCAACTCCATGATCGGCGGTCTCGCGTCCCTCTCCCTCTCTCGCGCCAATGCCCACACCGACGAAAAGGACAAGGAATCCCGCGGACGCAGCGACACGAGAAGCAAACCGCGTTCTTCTTCGTTCGTGTTCCCTGCCAAGGACAGAGACAAAGATAGAGATAGGGACGCTGCTTCTGTCGTCTCCAAAGATTCCTCGCGTGCGCGTTCGCACTCGCCGTTCACGCTGCGCCGCTTTCGTTCCCGCGAACAGTCCCCCGCGCCACTCCCGCTCGAAGAGTCGGACAGCGAATCGATCATCTCCCGCCGTTCGCTCGGCGTCCGTCCCCGCAACGCGTTCACCGACGATGCAGATTCCGGCTCCGAGAATGCAGGCGACGACACCGACGACGACGACAACGACGACTGGAGCGACGACGACGCCGTGCTCGATTCCGTCA
>JBBPTT010000410.1:0-25553 GCA_038094175.1 Boletellus aff. lepidospora
ACGAGAAATACTTGGAAAGGCTCAAGACGGAGAGAGATGCTTACCTTCGCCGGATAGCAGAACTCGAGGAAAAGCAGAAATAATGATTCGTTCTATCCTCCAGACCATTTACTCCGCCTGATAGTGCGACTGTTGCGCATCTTCCCCAGCAATAGACCATACTTCAATGGCGCCTGTCCCATCTTTTCGGAATCCTCCTATGATAACGGCCTCCCCTGAGACTGCGATGGAATTGACTTTGTAGTTATCCCGGCTGTCAAATTCCGACTGAGGCTCCAATTTCAGCGTACCACTTGCGGCTGATCCGCAGATTTGGTATTGAGTGACCCTACCGAGGAGCGTGCATATCAGCAGCTCTCGCGGTTTGCTGAAAGCTCTTCAATACCCGCAGTGGGTACCCTTCCGAATGGGACGTGGGAGCAAGGGACATACAAGGCAACGATGGGACCCTCCGCGACGTCTGCAATGACCCGACCGTCTTTATCCAATCCTTTCCATTTACGTTGTCGCCGTTGTCGACCACCTGGGGCTTCCGATGATTTCTCGCCGCCGGTACCAACATACAGGCGACCGTCGGCAGTGCCTGCAGCTATTATCCCGGTCGGCGAGACCGACAAGCAGAGTATGAATGGTGGAGACAAGGAGACTCCAGGAGATGGTGGGGCCGCCGCTTGGTGTCGAAAATGAGTATATACATTGACTGGTGCAAGAGAAGAACGAACAGAAGTCGTCCCGAGAAAGCAAGCTTCCTTGCACGAAATCGAAGTGTAGCATGGCACAATCGTATCCCCCGCTGACGAGTTCACTCGGACGATCTGGGATAAACCGGACTGATCCACACACCTAAAAATAAGGGTGAAGAATCAGCCACGCGCGAGAGATTGCTTACATTGTCATGGTTTTGCTTCATTCGCCTGATTTCATTGGTTTGTAGATCAACAACACCTACAGACCCAGAGTCCGTGCAAAACGCCATTTTGGTTCTTTTGGCGTTTATGAAGAGCTAGTCGAAGGCTGTCAGCTTAGGTAGCTCGAGCTTCCGGCGTTGGACCTCACTTCGCCTAAGTTATCGTCGGCATCGATGCCTATGTCAAGGGTCTGTAGGACGTCCGAGGACGTCAAGATAAGGTTGTCTGTCTCCAGGGAAAACCGAAGTGCCTTGAGTGGTTTATCATGAACCATTGCAAATCAGGACGACAAAGAGCCTCACCTGTCGTCCAGATGCAACCCAAAGGAAGGCAGTGGGAGACAAGGTCACAAAGGAGATCGGGCCTAACCCTCGTATGGCTTTGAGGACCTTGGATGTATCTAGATCGTAAAGGCGTACGGATCCATCGTCTACACACCCAACTTTCGGGAAATGTCGCAGGGCGTCGGAAAGTTTAGCCGCACCTGAACCGACGAGAAGCTGTCGAGGTTCAATACAAGACAGACAAGAGACTTGAGCAGGGATTGACAAAGTGATGCGATGGCAGTACCCTGGTGGCATCTAACAGATATCGAAAGCGGGTGTGCCACTGGCTGTTTCCAGCATCGCCGCAAGCACATACAAATATCATATCTTTATAGGCCACAAACACAGTTCCGCACTACTATTTGCGGATCGATTATGGACGTAACGATGCAGTACATACGCCGCGCGGCCTCGCGATTTTCGACCGAAAAAAATAGCTACCCGGATGTCCTGGCTCAAGTAGACCTCTCGGCCTGTTGCAGACCTCCATGGGAAAACAAGCAGCCCCAGTCTTGCTCGCTCTTTTCTAGACCCTTGAGGCGTCCCCCCCTTCCTGTGTATAAAAGCGGTCGCATCTGTAGACTGAAAAAAATACGTCTTCAGTATTGGTAATCCTAGCCGTGCAAACCCAAGGAAACTCACTTCTATCCCTCCGTCTTGTTGTCACTCCTCCTCGCAATCATGGCGCAGGCGAGTCCTGCGGGTCTTGCAAAACACGTTGCAGAGGGCAACTCAGGGGCACCTGGGTAATTGTCGTTCCAAGAAATGTTCCAGAGTGTAGCTGATGGCAATCAAAGACGCAAGGTCTCCTTACATACCCGGTACGTGTGATTCCAAGGGATGTTCTTGAGCTTGGTCAACGCTCAGAACAGCAACGTATCGTTCGTGTGGAAAATCGGGCAGATATCATCCTTCCTGATTCCAGGTCAGTACGGTCACATACGATGTCCAGAAGTTAGCTGACGCAAAGAGCAGATTGAGTGTCGCAGTGGAGGTCACAAGACCGGACGCCCGGAGATGTTGCACTTGCACCACAACTGATACTAAAAGCCACCGTGAATATAGGAAGATTGGCAATGCTGGTATTTCCCTATGTGTTATATCGCTGTGACCCAGGAGGCCTCGGAGCAATTCTGTCATCACAACCAGTAAATGTTCTTTGAACCAAAATCTGAATATACGTGTCTTCAAGATTTCGCCTGATGTGTTTTTCAGCCCGTCCGACTCGGTGCGTGGATTTTGGCGGTGTTCAACTTGAACCGTCGAGGGATGAGGTGGGTCGGTGAGAGTTAGAACTGTAGTCCCGGGGGAAGGGGCCCTGGCAAATCCACAGAAATTAGACTGACTCTGTTCACGGCACTTGTAACCGGAACGTGGGAGGCCATGTGGAAACTTCACCTGGCGCAACATGAGTGACGATTGCATATCTGACAAAATTGCGAGTCAGAGCTCCGGTGTACACGTGCTCAGGCATTCTCGACTCGCTCGAACCCGACGAGTCGCCTCGCCCTGGAACTGCGTGTTGCGAACACGTAGTGCAAGATGCAACGACGTGCTACGATTGGTACTGTAAAGGATGTCGGGTCGGACGAACGAACTGACGAACGTAGTGCTCGTGCGCTGCAGATAATGTAAAGTTGTCAACGACACACCCGTGTTGTTGACTCTCTGGTGTGAGGGTCATGTCAACGCCACAGGCGGCTGGACATCTGCCACCAATGTCCGAGGGACTCCTGGACGTCGGAGACTCGGGGCGGTGTCACGCGCACAAAGAAAGTCACGCTCACGTGGTGAACCTGACTTGCTGACGTCACGAGGTGCACAGGGGCCAATTTTGTAGGCATGTCTGGTCAGTGCGACCGACCCTCAGCTGGTGCAGCCTGACGTGCCATCACATTCCAGATACGCCGCGAAATACTACATTGTCAAATGCGCACGCATGGTCAAGAGTTGAAGTCTCGGTGTGTGAAGCTCTGACCCGGACTTGCGGCAGGAATACGCTCCAAGTCGGGCAGTACTGCCTGCACTGATTTTCGCGCGCGCGCGCCTCGGACGCCATCCCATTTTGTCCGAGGCGTAGCGAACGATACCCGCGGCCCCGTGAGACTTATCATCATCGGACTGGCGGATTGCAAAAATAAAAACGAATCGAGTTGAAACGCTAAACCCCGTGATAACCCGCCGCGTGGTCCACAGGCTAACATTATCACCGGCTTATCGGTAGATTGCTGGCCTCGCTGTCCCTCCGATATTGCCACCCAAAATATTTCGTCAGTCCGCGGCAGTTTACCATGTGATCAGCTGCCATCTTAGCCGATATCGTTGCATCATCGTTTCCTTATCCTTTCCTGTGGAGACTGAATTGCCTTCCAAGCTGCCTGAGGGCGTTCGTAGCCTCACTTTCGACTCGCAACGTATGTCCGAGAGCAGTCCGTAGTGCACAGGTGTAAAATGTATTCATGCCTTTTTTGGAACCTCAAGTATCGTGTATCCTTTCATTGCACACATTACCACCGACAAACCAGAGCGACAAGTACACGATAACCGCCTGTCCCGCTGTATGACGGGATGAGTTTGCCTGCGTGCCTGGCCGCGCGGTGCTCTGCGTCGACAGCCGACAGCGTTGGCACAAGTCAACCCGAAATTCCATGATGAATTTGCATGCCCCAAAATAGTGCCAGACTCCAAGTATATAAGAGCGGCCATCTAGGGCAAAGAAGGAACGTCGCCGAGAGCGAGTACCAACCATGCAACTCAAGACAGCTTACTTCTATTCCTCTTTGTTCCTATCGTTACTCATCGCGACCTTGGCCCAAGCGACCCCCGTGGATCTTGCGAACCGCTCCGAGTTTGAAAGTCCAATCAATGATCATGCCTGTGAATGTCAGTATCGCTTTAGGAGAGAATTCGTAGTCATGCTGACATTCGGAGAAGCACTCGAGTGCACTGGAGGAGGGACCGGCGAGGGAAATGGAAACTGATCCCCCTTCGCTCACCTAGGTCAGTACAATTACGAGGGGTGTCTCAGAGTTTTACTGACGCAAAGAATAGCAGGTTACAAGACCAGAGGGTTTGGTTGGTACAATTTCAGGGACATTCCAGACACTGACTAGTATGAATCAATAGTTATCTGCGAATCTGGAGAGAGTCAGCAGCCCCGACCTTGTCACATCTTCGCGACCCGAATTTCAGACCGACTTTTTTCTCCCCCTTCTTTTTCACCGCCGTTTCCGTTGTCGCGAATAGCCAGTACTAAATGTTCTTTAACTTGTTCTGTAAGCGGTGTGTCTTGTAATTTTTTGATATGATATAATGTGTGCACCAATCAGCCCAGTATAGACTACGTTTGTACGTCGTCCATACTGGTCGAGAGGTCAAATGAATGTGACGTTGGCAGATCCGAGCAACCTGAGCGACTGCTCAAGACGACAATAAAGCCGCGCAGTCTTTAGCCAGAAATCCATGGCGAGCCTCAGGAAACTTACCTGCTCCAACGAGGCGACGAATTTGAGTCTGCCAAATGAGGGAGACCATCTCAGGCTTTCCGTCAGAAACGAGGATCACAGCTGCATATCTTCCAGGAATTCATGAACGAGGATCTGGGTGTGCCGCGTGGGGTCAGATTCATCTGACCCAACCACCAGACGTCTTGGAGAAGTCATCCAGCAACATCATAGCCCATCGCAATAGCGCAATCGATGTTGCAACGCCCCCTAGTGCGCGTCGTGGCCATTGCAATGGCCCACAAGGTACGTCGAGTCCGCCGAACGATACCGATAAATTGGCACTCACCACTGTACTGGAAGCGGCGACCGATACGAGTCGACATACAATGTCGAAAGCGAAAAGAAAGAAGTAGGAACTTGAACCCTGCCCATAGACGAGGGGACAATCCCACTGGAATTCGCGTCCGCCGTTGCAAACGGGAGTGGTGTTTGGCCAGCCAGAATAAGCGACGATGACGGTCGCCGAGGAGTCTCAGTCAAGTGTCAATGGTCGGCCCCCCAGGTAGAAGCCTGGTGTTCTTGACGGCTCCCTCGTTTCTGTTGGAGATCAGCCCGTTCGCACTCGTAGTCATCTATACTTTTTCCTTTTTTGGACGTTCCAGACCACGCACTTCGCACGCGTCCGTTCACTCCTTTTCCTCCAAGCTCATTCACTTGACTGGAGGTAAGCACTATACTTGCATATTTACTATGGCCCTTGCTCACTGTACTAGCTCACCAGCTCACTCTCGTTAGCCCACGCCTACACACGCTAATAGTTTCAAGCACCTCAAGCGGTTACATGACCCAGCGGATGATGCAATTTCGAGGCAACGGCACGCAATTGACCTTGCCGCTCCACTCTCTGTATATTCTGTTGCTGTTCGTCTACTCTGGAGGCTCGCTTGGATTGTCTCGCTTTCACCAAGTTGCATGTCGTTACCCTGCACTCCTTCGAACTCCTGATCTGGTCCAGGGGTTATTCTCAATGCTGCCGAAACCCGCTGTAGTGCCGAGTTCATTCCAGAGATACCCAAAAAATTCAAGAGTGACATGAAGAGTGTCATTCGCCACCCTCGTGGTGTGTCTCCCGATGACAGGCACGGGCACAGTGCAGACCAAAAAGGTCTCTGTAGGTGGAAACTAATCCCGACATCTCTGTGGAAATGTGTTGTCAAACCAGTCCTAAATTCTCTGGTCCTCTCGGTATGTGTCGTATGTGATCCGAATCTCACGGCTTGCTTGCTCATGGATGTTTTGGCCCGGGCTCTCAGAGGCTTGCCATGTAGCTTTTGGTCCCCGACAGGCCCCTTGATGTTTCCTCCAATCCATGCAGCCGGTTTCTATGACCCTCTTCATCCAAGTCCGAATCCCCACGTCGCGACGGTCTCCACCTCCTTGCTGTTTGTCAGCCACTCTCCGATGACTAATCCAAGCTTTCTGGCATGCACGCCGAGGTGGAAAATATCAAGATTCACCGTCCACTCAAGCTATCCTCGAGGAACCTTCTATGGGAATGGTCGAGGAAGTACTTGACTTGATGAAGAAGGCCGACTGGGTCCATTTTGCTTACCACGAATGCAAGGCTACATAAATCTGACTGAATGGGCTCTGTCTCGCCGACAAACGCCGCTTGAGAGTATCGGACGTCATCGCGTTGTCACACCCGTGCGGCAGACTTGCTCTTCTCTCTGTGTACCAGACGACGACGGGGGACGAGGGCCTCTGACGGGGCTATCCATGTTGCGGCGGGGATGTTGTTTTCAGGCTATGAAGGGGTGGTTGGCGCGATGTGGTCGATCAGCGACAGCCTTGCACCCACCATTGCCAAGGACGTTTATGGGCAGCTGTTTCAGAACGGTACAACGACGTCGCCCAATTATCGAGAGGCTGCACGAGCGTTGCACGTCACTGTCGGACGGCTTCGAGAGCGCAAGGAGGCGTTCAGAGACTGGCTTCCGTTCATCCACCTAGGTCTCTGAAGCTCTGAACATTTAGCCGTCGCTGTGCTACACATTGAACGATGTACTATCGAAATTTGAAGCGTACTGACTTTTCGTTGTCTCGCCTCTCTCCGGGTGCGATCTAGATGGTGCTCGATCGCAGAGATTGAAACACTCTGACTAACTGCACTAGCGTTACACCTAATTCAGACACGTCGGTCGAAGAATATGTTGGGTTTACACTCTGCTAGGATCTCTCCCTGGAGCCATTCGGTCCTTTTGAGTGGCGACATAAACGATTGACTGTCGAAAGTGTGTGGATATTCTCCCTTCCGCGCCCGGCTGAATCAAGTGTTCTTCACCAAGCTGATGGGGGTACCAGGTTGTCTCGGGTCCGGGTAAAGTGTCATCGTATGCAGTGAGGGTAGGCCTCCTCGACGACGCTCAAGTGCGCTGACACATTGGAAACACAAAGACTAGTCTGGAAATGCGCGGGATTCTATCGGCCTACACCCCAGGTTCGCGTACGACCGACCATCAGCGCTATAGTGACTCGGGTTGCAAGTCCTCGGCAAAGAACGTCGGATCAAAGCACGGTGTTGATGTCGAGGTGACGTCTCTTGCATTCAAGGATGACACCGCGCACTCCGAGTCTCATCGCACCGCCGCGGAAAGATGTCTCTGGCTTGCGTCACTGAAGGAGCGGCTAAAAAAAAAAAAGTCATGCAACGCCGCGGGGCTAGCATGCTAACCAGCCACTTTTTCGCTCACCATCTGAGAAAGGACGCGGCGCCGCTGTAGTCGAGTCGGTGTGATTTATGTGGACAACGGCTGCAGAAAGATGTGCATCTTGAATCTGATCCGATCGCGGGGCATGCCCGTGGCAGAGACTCAGACAAGCAAGGAGATTCTGCCCACCAACCTAAGGTGTACCAGCCCATTCATCACTCCTACTAGCTTTATTCTGCACCTTTCAGCAAGACATTCCGCAGAGGTCGCTGCCAGAGTCAGCTTCGAACGAGAACTGGGCTTGGCAACCGACGAACGCATCATCGCAACTACTGGCAGTGGTGGGGAAGAGGGACAGCCATGATGGATTAACTTCAGAACTGACGTCGTGAACTTCAACGTCAATGCACGTTCATACTGGTTGCCTAGCTAGAGAGACCGAGAATGATTCTCGGATGTTCGCCATGATCTTGTGCGCAACGTTCGCGCCGATGCCTTTTATCGCGAATTCTAGTTCCAGAGGTGCAAAAAAAAAAACAATACTAGTAACAAAAGACAATGCCCCACGTATAAATATCAATGCAAGGCGTACGGTGGACCCAAGGCATGGTGTGGTTACATACAATGCCACAGAAGAGAAAAGGAAAAGGAAATGAAAACAAACGGTCCGTTAAATGAGACAACAAGACAGAGGGTAAACATAAAAAGAAGTCAGCAACCAAGGCATTCAAGTGAATGAAACGAAAAATATACGTCAAGATCACCGAGGCATCAACAATGACATCAGGCTCAGCGACCGTTCGTCCAACTTACCCCGCATCTGCGTTGTCTCCATACGGTCCATCACCACCTTCATCGTCATCGCCGAGGCAGCGTTCTCGAGTCGCGTCGACAATGAATCCAGTATCATCATGATTTCCAAATCGCTCATATTGTCATGCATCGGCGGTAGGAGTTGATCGAGGTCGCCATACATGTAGCGACACTCGGACCGTTCGTTTTCTGGCCACGGTGGCTGGGAGGATTGCGACGTAACGCTCTCCTTGCGTCTCGGATAGGGACGAAAGACGCGCGAGCTTGCGAGCGCTTCACAGCGGAGACATAACACTGCCAACTCCTTCACTTGTTCAATACTCAACTGTACCTTTGCAGGTGGTGGCACCGTTGCGCTCGCCGACCCTCCAGTCAAATCCATATCTTGGCGTCCTGCGACACTCCCCGGATAGATCAAGGATACCATCTCGGGGATTTCGAGACCTTTGAGTTTGATCTCTCGCAGGGGAATCACCTTGATGTTCATCCGCCGGATCGCGTCCACTGCCAGTGGGGGTTGGAGCTCAGAGTATTCCGTGTCAGGGCCAGTTTCGGTAACACGCGCATTGATCTCCCGAACGATATCGGCGCTGCACATGATCTGTCCCCCAGCGGCGTTCCCGCAAATTCGCGCAGCGCGAATGACCATCGGGCCAAAGTAGTCCATCCGGTTTGTGATCGGGTCGGGCTCCGAGAAGGGAGTACCGCAGTGCATGCCCATACGTACCGACAGCCCCCGCGCGATCAGGTTTCCCTGTTCATCCCATACCTCTTTGCCTTCTTCGCACTCCAGGATCTCCCGCGGCCACGGCTCGTGCATCAGTTGAACTTGCACCGTCATTGACCACCACAGTGCGGCCAACGTGGTCGGGAACGAGCACATGAAGGCGTCCCCTTCCGTCTTGACGACATACCCACCGCATATCCGCAGTTGTCGACGCAGAAGGCTATTGTGCAGCCGCATTGCCGTCGGCATGCCCGGGTTTGTCTCCCACAGCTGGGTCGAGTTCCGGATGTCGGTGAAAACGAGACACAGATGACCGATTGGAGGTGACACTTCGTAGTCCAGCCGAGCAATTGTACGGTCCTGGATATCTGTCTTCTTTCCCCCCCGCTTCTTCAACGCCCCATAAGACTCCGCGCTGAGCGACAAATCAGCTGTTGGTTGCTTCTTTGGGCGGAATAAGTCGGAAACACAGATGACCATGATCATCGTGCTCCCGTCCGAACCGTAACTGATCGCAAAGTCCCGCAACTTTTGTGCTGCAATCATCGGGTCAGCGATTTCCGACCGCGCAATGTCCACCGCTGTTTGGTACGAGATGTAATCCCATAGCCCCCGATTCCCGATAATCACAAACTCATCTTGCTCCGTCAACTGTCGGCTCACTACGTCTGGCCGCGCATTTACCACGGGGAAGTGGTAAAAGTAGCCAAACGAACGCGAGGTGTCGATTTCCTCATGGATGAGGCCCTTGGGAGAGATCCATCCTTCCGCGGCCCGTATGCGCTCCGTTTCACGCCGATCAAATGGGTCATGTTTCCTCGAAATCAACTCGGCAGAGCCTCGTATTGAGATTACGGCGAGCGCGTCCCCCGCATTCGCCACGTATATGGTCTTCCCCACGAAGTAGAGCACGATCCCAGAGGCCCCTGCGCGATACGAACTCTCGACCGAGGCTGTACCCACCGTCGACGCGCTCACCTGAGACATTTTTCGATTCGACGGGTAGTTTCCAGCGTAGAGGGTGTCATGCAGCTGCTTGTTTAACCTCAGGAACGTTCGGCGCAGCGCATCGAGTATCGTCTCGTTCTTGGAATGATCGAGCTGGCTCAAATGGGAGATAAACTGCGCAACAAAGTTGTCGTGGAGATACTTGGACAGATGGTTGTTGCACGACGGGGCGTCCGACCGTCCAAACATAGCAAACACAGCCTCCTCCTTGGACCTCCGAAACTCGGGTTGAACGAGATCAAACATGGTAAGGCAACCAGTGCTCCCGAGGTTGTCTGCAATCCCATAAGACATTCTGTTCACTTCGGAAAGTGAAGTCCGGACGCGTCGCTCTTCCGTCTCCTCGGGAATATTGGGCAGGAAAGTGGTGGTGACGTCTATGAGGCCAAGAACGCGCAACGAGGTCAGTTCGGAAAAGTCAGCAAGAAGGCCGCCTCTGTCGGGCTGATCTACGCGATGTCTGGAACCAGGATTGTCAGGCTTAATCTCGAGCCTCTTGTTTCCTGACAAGTTGAGATACTTTAAATTTGGATTAAAATTCCTATTACATAATGTTGGTCAGCCACCTCTGCGAGGGGACGGTTGCAAAAGGAAAGGGTAACTTACCAATTCCAATCGAACTCCCAGTTATTGATATTGTACCTCAACATGTTACTCCCCGCATCGATCACCGTCAGACTTTGTACCTTGCCCAATTCCTGGGGTAACGTCTGCAGCTTGTTGCCATTGAGAAACAAGACGCTCAGCCTCGTCAGCCTCGGCAGATCCTCAGTCGGTATACTCGTCAGTTGATTGCCGCTTAGGTAAAGCTCCTCCAGTTTTGTGAGGTTGCGGAGAAAGGAAGAGGGAAGTTCTTGTATCTCGTTGAAGGAGAGGTTAAGGACGCGGAGTTCTTTCAGGATCGTGAATGGCGAGAGGCAATCGTCCGTGAGTCGGTTTTCCCCCACATACAACTTCTCGAGTGAATATGCGAGGGGCGGGGAAGGTCGACCAGATGGTGTATGCACCGTCGCACTCGAAACTTTTCGTGCGACCTGCTGGTGCGACCGCACGCCAGGCGGGGTTGGCGGCACCTCGAGGTATACACCAAGAGCAGGGAGAGGGATGTGTGATGTGTCTGGCGGATCATGCCACGTGTCGATCAAGTTGGATGTCACGTTGATTAAGCTCAGTGACGAGCAATCCCAAAGAGAGGCGGGGAGCTTCCTAAGACTGTTGTTATGTGCATCAAGAATTTCGAGGCGTCGGAGTGAGCCAATGGTTTCGGGAAGAGCATCGAGATGATTGTCAGAGCAGGAGAGTGTGATAAGGTGACTGAGCCCTCCAAGGGAGTCGGGCAGAGTTCGGAATAAGTTGTGATCAAGTTTAAGATGCTGAAGCGCAGAAAGATGTGACAATGCGGAGTCATCGATAGAAGAAAGTTTCGCGTGGGAAACATCAAGAGAGGTGAGGGCGAAAGGTATTCGTGCGGGTGGGACGAGTTTAAGCAACGTGATGTCGTTAAACGATACGTCGAGAACGGTTGTACTGTGTGATCCATGAGAGAGGTCAAGTGCGTGAATCACGTTGTGGTCAGCTAAAAGTTTATCCAGCCGCGGGAGTCTATGAGCGATGGAAAGGTCACCAATACTATTTCGTCGACAATCAAGGACTTTGAGGTTGACGAGCTGGCTGCACTGTTCGGGGAGCTTGGATACCTGGTTCCCAACGAAAACAAGCTGCTCTAGTGCGGTCAGCCGACCAATATCTTCCGGGAGTTCCGTAATCATATTAAATGATACATCAAGATCCCGGAGGAAGGGCATCTCGCATATGACGGAAGGGAGATGGCTAAATTTATTGTTGGATATGTTCAACGTCTTCAACATCTTCAGCCAGGGAAAGTACCAGGGAAGTCGTTCCATACGATTGTTTTGCAGCTTGAGGATGCTCAAGTCAGGTATACGGTCGAGCCCAGCATCATCAAGGTCTACTATGCGGTTACATGAGAGATCCAAGCGATGCAAGGTCGCTGAATGTCGAACACTTTGAGGTACTTTCTTCATTGCCATATTCGAAAGGCGAAGTTCCCGCAAGGTGGCGCAAGATTGAATAAAGTCGAGGGGTATCTCCACCATGGGATTTCGGGAAAGGTTGAGGTATACGATAGATGCCGCGTTTTTATGAAAGATGATGGGTATCGTGGGCAGACCGCAGCCTGTAAGATCTACAAATTCGAAGTCGTCAAAGTGCAAGTCATCCAGCTGGAAAGGGGTCAGACCCAGACCCATGATTGGAGTAGCCAACATACCGTTGGACCAAGCACCTGGCTCTTGTACACGAACTTGAGAAGAAACGTCATATCTTCGGCAGCGAGATAGTCGAGACTGTCAAGTTGGTCATAACCTGCTTGTTCTAAACGGCGACGGGTGATTGCGGCCGGACGCTCTGTGGGTGCCAACATTCGTTCTGAGGAGGAGATGAAGTTAGAACGAGATCATCCAAATTATCTACACACCCCTTCCCCGTTCCTTGAGATACAGCTTGTGGGTTTCTCGTTCATGATCACGCAACACCTTGTCATTGAGTGAAGGGGTTAAATCTGCGACGGTTGCATGTGGCGGTATTCGCGCGACGTGATACGAGCCGTTGGCGCGATATATGCGCACGAGGACTTTGTTAGAGTTGGTGGACGATGTCGGCTTGTGGGCGTGATGCGTTTTTCTGCGTGTGCGTCTTCTGGTGCTAGTGTCGGTAACAAGCGTTCGTGAGCTGCTGGCGACGATGCTTTCTTCCGAGTCGGAACTTGCGGCATCGGCATCGGCAGCATCCGCGCCATCTTTTTCAATTTCCCAGCTTTCTGGCGCTATCCATTCGCGTTCGGCCAACTGTTCGGCGTTAACATCGTGGTCGAGCGACTCTATGATGGTCTTTGGGGAGACCTTGCGGTCGTGACGGTATCTGCGCTTTGAGGGAGCAGACGTGGGGTGGAATGGATCGGTAAACACAGATGGGGAGGGGGGAGTGGCGCTACAGAGTGTGAAGCTGCTCGAGTCGAAGCTACTGGAGATACTGGGACGGTCGCGGTGTGTGGTAGGGACAGCGCTCGTGTCGATGAAGTCCTCTATGTGAGAGAAATCAGTGTCGATTGTGAGGAAGGGCTCGTTGTGGGAGGGGAGGGGCTGGGGTTTGTTGAGACGGGTCCCTCTCCGGGGTCTGTCTTTTTCCTTCTTTGCCGGTAGAGAGGGGGGGTCCGGAGTTGTATCACGATGTGGGGAGGCCCTGTATGTGTTGACGGAAAGTTGGGAAGAACTCGGGGTGAGTGTGGCGAGGGTGGACGTGCTGTCGTTGATGGAGTCGGAGGAGGCAAGTTTCAGGCGAGAGCGCTTTTTTGCCTTGAGGCCACTGAACAAGCTGAGGGAGCTCTTTCCCTTGCGAAGGTCCCCGATGGACACGTCGGAGACGAGGGTGTCGCTGGTGAAGGAGTAGGTGTCACTCGGGCGAGAGCGCACGGAGGGGGTGGATGACGTGGAGCCACGGAAGGACATGAAGGGAACGGCTGACGATCCCCCTGCGGACTTGGGGAAAAGGATGGGTGTCAGCGAGGACGGAAGGGTGGGTGGCACCCACCGGCTCAGACCACGGAACGATATCGGTATTTCGGGTGTTCGAGCTGGCGGCGCTGGGCGTGGGGACGTCGGGGTAGGCGCGAAGGGGGCGCGGTGCGACGTCGATGTCGTGCAGGTCGTCGGTGGACATGAACGCGAAGTCGCCGGGCGGGGAGCGCGCATGGTAGTCGAGCTCGCCGGCGAACGACATGGTGCACCGGGGGCATGTGCGCTCGATCGAGCCTCTTTTTTGTGGCCCCGCTGTGTCCGGCACAGCTTCCACTTATGGCACGTTCCCGGTCCGTTCGCGGTGCCATCACGACTGCGCCCTCCGTCGCTGCCAGTCCTCATCCCAACCATGACCCGCACGTTCTTCCCCGCCCCGCCCCGACTGCAGGCGAGGGCGGCCTCTGCCTCCGCCTCCGCCTCAAGCACGACGATCAACCTCCCCTCCAGTCTCAAGGTCCCCTTCTCCTCCTCCGTGTGTCTCCCCGCTCATCCCGCCGCAGGTCGTCGGCATTATCCTCGCCGTCGTCAGCGGCATCCTCATAGGCACCAGCTTCGTGTTCAAGAAAAAAGGCCTCTTGCGCTCACAGGCCGGACACGCCGCAGGCGAGGGCGTCGCCTACCTCAAATCGGTTAGTCCTGCTATTCCATCCGCATACACCCACCAATTCATCCCTGCAAGCCATTATGGTGGACTGGCATGATAAGTATGTGTCCCTTCTTTTGCTTTCGGTCTCTCCCCTCGATCCATTTGTTCCAGTGATGATTCTCGGTGAACTTTGTAATTTTACCGGTGCGTCTCTGAACGTCTTTGTGAACCTCTTCTCATTTCTATCAGCATACGCTTTCGTCGAGGCTCTTGTTGTGGTCTGTACTCTGCTACATCGCATTCCAACCTCTGCTAACTTATCCATCCAAGACCCCCATGGGAGCCCTCTCTGTTGTAATCAGCGCCATCCTATCCTCCATATTCCTCCAAGAGAAGCTCACATTCTTCGGCTGGCTCGGATGTGCTCTCTGTATTGTATGCCCCCCACCTTTTGTCCCCATCGCGTCTCATCTTTCCATCCAGATTGGTTCTACCATCATCGCTCTCAATGGCAGGTCTTTCCCCAATTCGACCGTCATCTTTTCTAACCCCCCTGCCAGGCCCACAGGAACAAACCCCTTCCAAGATATCCGAATTCAAGGCCATGTTTCTCGCACCTGGCTTTCTCACCTACATTTGTGTCCTCATAGCCATCGCACTAAGTATCATCATCTACTTCGGCCCAAGGTCCGTCCTTTCCCGTCTCTCCTTCTCTCTTTCACCTCACCTCCTCATAAGGTATGGCAAGAAAAACATGATCTGGTACATTTCCGTCTGCAGCACCATCGGTGGTATCAGCGTCAGCGTCACCACGGGCCTCGGAGCCGCTATTGTCACCTCCGTGATGGGCGAAAACCAGGTCTGCGCGCTCATACCTCGTTCGCAGCGCCGTGCTCATGTGACATGCAGTTCAACAACTGGTTTATATTTTTTCTGCTGGGTTTCGTTGTCGTAACATTGCGTGGGTGTCTCGCGATATCCCCAGACCATTCAGCCTTGACGCTGTGCAGTGACAGAGGTGTATTACTTGAACGTCGCGCTTGCACTATTCAACACAGGTACGTGTCTATGCCTGTCAGTGCTTGTCCGCATGCACACTCACGCGTAACCGCGCACAGCTATGGGTACTTGTTTCGTCCCTCGTGCCTGTTCCTAAACTCTGACGTGTTTTACACCAGTAACCCCGACATACTATGTCTTGTGTGAGCTCCCTACCGACTCTGTATGCCATGACGCTCATCTCGATAAAGTCTCGTTTTGTTCAATAGTCACGACCATCGTATGTACTGATCTCCCTCGCTTGCAGAATACCTTCTCCTTGCAATCCAGGTTCTTTTCAAAGGTCTCTCTGCGCCAGCATCGCAAATCATTACTTTGGTACTCGCATTCCTGACCATTTGTGTTGGGATTACGATCCTTCAAATGTCCAAGATTGATCCGGCGAAGCTCACATCGCTAGACAGACGCTCCACACTCCTGCTCCAAGCCGCGCGCTCCCACACAGACAAGCCCGCGACGATCGACGTCGATTCGGACGGCGAGGAGAAGGAGTTGGCCGCCCAAGAAGAACCAAGCTTGGACGCCCTTCGCGGTTCATTTGGTACTATTGGAAGTATCATACGCGCGCGGAGCGCACGACGGCTCAGCCAATCCAGCAGGTCTACTAGCTCAGCACGTGCATCACGCAGGATGGGAGCCGGAAACCATGATGGACTCCCATTCTCCTCTCTCCAACATATCGACCACACCTATGATGGGCTCACCCGCCATACGTTGTACGATGCGCCCATGCCCTCGCCGCGCTCTGGCTCGATGGATCGTACGTCGGAACTCACGACGTCCTCGACGCAGAGTCCGCGCCGGACGACGATCAAGTTTGGATCACAGGACCTCGTGCATTCATACGCTCCCCCAGGTAACCACAGGTCACAGACTTTCCACGCGCTCCGCACAACTTCCATCCCAGCTAATCTTGAGACCAATGCCCCGATATCTTTCCTCTATCCACCTACTGCGACCTCTGCTTCTCCCCTTGGTTCTGTACCGCCCCTTCCCCCGCCTCCAGGGGATGATCACGGGACCTCCCAGACACCGCCCCAGAAAAACATCCAGTCCATCGTCATTCCCAGACGCACCAATGATGAGCCCCCTGCACCAACCGTGTCTACCTATGGCGCGCGCGCTGAGGACGATCCGTTTCACACCCCGTCAACCCCTTCCTTGTCCGCGTTTCCTTCCTCGAACAATTTACTGGAGAACAACAATTCGTATGTGAACTTGGCTGAGAGTGCAGGACATTCCCCATCGATTGAGAGCACGGGCAGCGAACAAACGGTATATGCGTCGCCTGTGAACGACGACATCAACGCGGACACTCGCAATGATACAACCACCAACGTGAATGAGGGTCGAACACGCCGGGATCGTAGGAGCAGTTCGACGTCACAATCAAGACGATACCCCAGGGGGGTCGACGATGCCGAAGAACGGCAGAGTTTATGGGGACACCCATCGCCATCAGAGGTAGAAGAATTGTTGGGACACCCTGGGGTGAGGCTCGTTCAGTCAACCTCACAGTCCGTTAGTACGCGATTTTGAGCGCACTACAAATGGGCCTCGATGTGTATGCATCTAACGTGAGTGGCATAGGGTGGGCGTAGAGCATAGCCGCTTGCTGGGCATTTCTTTATTGACGTCTCGTTCACAGAACAAGGTGCTCTGTTCTCCGTTATTTACTTTTCCGTACTACCAAACTGGACCATAGAGGGCATCCTGTCTTTTTTTTTTTCTACCTCGTGCACCAGTGTCGACCCCGTCGGTCCCCCCCCCCCTTTTCCCGCTTCCCGCTTCTAGTTCTCGTTTGTGGAAAGAGGGCACTTTGTAGGAGTATCATGACGATCGCGAGGCCGTACCATGTTCATACGATACACACGCTCTACCCGACGGCCGTCCGAGTTGGGACTGTTACAGGTGCTATCTAATTATATACATTATTAGCGCATTGCGTTCCCACCCGCACGCCCGACCAACGGCGACGGATTGAAAGTCCCGCAGCTACCTAGTGTCAGGCTCGTTACCAAGCAAAACTCCCCAGGGACACTTTCGAGGTTGTGTATAGGCAATCGTTCCAATCTTGCGAATCCTCAGGACCTCAACCGCTCCGAAGTCTGCACCGATCGTCACCCACTTGTGTTCTTGCACAAGCACATTTTTCTCCCTCGGTAACCACCATGACCGGTGACCTTTGTCGAGGGTGTGTTTCACTTCTTGCACCGTTCCCAGTGTCTATACCCAGATCCAGCTTCACTTCGCGCGATCGAGGGACAAGGATTTCAAATCTTCGAACCGAGAAGGACCCTGTCAGCGGATGGGGCAGCCTTCCATTCCGACTCCTCATGTTCGAGCCCGCCGTGTGGCTACTGTTACCCGGTCCGCGTTGTGGTCGCATGTAATCCGTGGGTGTCGTGTATAAGTTGCTTGCCCGCCACGCCCTCGGCGACTTCGAGGTCCCTCCGCTCAACATGCTTCCTCGCTTCCTTTCCGTTTTGTGTTTCATTGAACTTGCCAGAGCCTTCTCGACGAACACAACCGACGCTGAGTGCCTCTCCTCTGACACAACATCCTGCAATTATCGTAGCATCTGGAGCCTGTTGGCAAGCTGTGGACTGACCCTCTCAATTTGCGTCTGGCATGCGATTCACCCTGCTCTCCCTCTCCCACACTTTAGGCGGATCCATGTCGCCCTATACCAACTGTCCCTGATGCTTCTAGCTTTCTTCACTCCAGAGCTCCTCATTATAGCTGCATTTGACGAATGGCGGGAAGCAAAACGCATCACAAAACGCGTTCACGGTATGTCACCTGTCCACTGAGTCGTCTAGTATAATCACACGTCTTCAGCCCGCGGTTACAAGTGGTGGACAATGACACACAGTCACTTTGTGCTTATTGGTGGCTTTGCTCTCTGTGATGGTACAGGCATCAAGGAAATCGACGTGCATGCATTCCTGTCGCTTCTGGAGGATGGTCACATAACAAATCCAGTGATCACTGAGAATGACATCAAGGATAAGAGTATCCCCGACGGTCTGGCGAATACAATCCTCATTGCTCAGCTGTCTTGGTTCACTACCCAAATCGTGGTTCGGCTCGTCAATCACCTTTCTCTGACACTCCTCGAGCTAGATACTGCTTGCATGGCTGTACTCACACTCCCCCTGGTTTTCTTCTGGAGGCGAAAGCCGCGCTGCCTTGGACGTCCGCACATTTTTTATATGCGCAACGCAAACAATTCCAACAGCCAAGAAATGCCACAGGATGACAATGTCTTGAAAAAGTCGTTGGTAGGTGCTTGCCTGCCCGCGAAAGGTTGACCCCGTCTCAACGTGTACCATTAGGACAATTCGACAATCCGAACGTACAGAAGCTGGCAGGACCTTGTAGCACCTGCCGACGTTCATTCCAGCTCTGACATTTTATTCTTGTTCACGTGGTCGGTATTCGGAGTATTGCATGCGATCGCATGGAATTATGAATTTCCCACGGAAACTGAGAAGACCATATGGCGTGTGTCGTCGCTGATTCTAGCTGGAACCCCAGTCATCTGTGGGGCTATGCTGACAGCGGTGGATTTCCATATGATCAGCGTTCCTAGCTTTGTCGACCGTTTCTTGTGGGCATTGCCAACTCTCCTGCTCATCGCTGATGTCATATCTCGATTGCTGTTGGTCGGCCTCATGCTGGCAAGCCTTCGCTCTCTACCGTCCTCTGCATACCAAACGATCCCATGGGCCAATTATGTTCCCCGTCTGTAGTTTCTTTCGCGTGCATGCAGTTTTCTCCATGTACACGCTGTGCGTATTGGTTTTGCTACCCCCAGCGCGTCTCTTTGTCGATGGCTATACTATATAATGATAAATCTGTCCGGACATATCGCACCTAATCACTTGTCCACGACCCAGCGCTCGGCTGTTCCGGTGCCAAGCGGTATGGCGGGCCGCCTCTTGCGTACAGTCGATAAATCGGCGTGTCAATGTCATGTTCGGCCGACGGTGTCCGAGTGCCGTTCGTCCCAGATAACGCGTAGCACGTGATATTCACGGGTTGTGTCGCGCCTCGATCACGGTCATGGCCAGAGAGTTGCAATCAAAGGACCTTCAAGAATGCATGTACGGACTCTCGTCGCTTCTGTGAAAAAACTGACTCGCGCCGACCGGAATAGAAATCTAATGCGAGAGATGACGACAATCATCGACCCGGCCGACGACTATCTGACCATCACCGCCGCCGAAGAGCAGATGAAGATCAACTATGCCAAGGCTAAAAAGGAGAACGACGAGGCGTATGCGAATCTCAAAGGTGTGTCATCGCCTGCGCGTGCTGTCATCGTTCACAACTCCGGGCTGGTAGCGCTCTCGCGTTTGTTGGACGCGGCGCGCAAGTCGTCGGCCCGACCGCCCAGCGTCCCGACGGTAGAACAGCATGCCGCACGATTGAACGAAGTCGACGCCTCGCGCATATCGCTGGCGAAGGCGATACGGGATGCTGAGAACTCGCTGGCGAGCAAGGAGGTGGAACTCGCCGCCCTGAAGGAGGACGCGCGGAGGCTGGAAGAGTCCGACCCAGCCCAAGACCACCAGCGCGAATTGGATGGCTTGACGTAAGCTTGGGTCGGGACCGACGAACGCATTCGACCCGCTGACACGCTCGCGTCTAGGTTACGTCTGAAGATATACAAAGGGCTGGGGTTCGAGCCTGTCTCGCGCGAGGACGGGCAAGTGACGAAGATGCTCATTCGTGAGTGGTCAGATCTCGTCGATCTTGGGTTGATGTGACAGACATGACCAGGCGCAGAGTCTGGAGACGTTCATTGTGCATTGGCCGACGCAAACGACTTTCAAAAAGCGGATCTTGCTTGGAGGCTGGCAACTTCGTGACACGAGCAGTAATTCAATCATCGGTGAACGTTGCATCGTCGATTGCTATGGAAGTGCGACCGCCGTGCTTGCGGAGCGTAAAAACTTGTGCTCGACGTACATCGGCACAGCGTGTTACCACCGTTTCGTGACAATCCTCGGATACCACTTTGGCCAAAGCACAGGAAGACGGGCGTCGTTGTGTGGTTGTATTCGATGTGACGCCCCGTGTAACTATTATATGTACGATGAAGTGAGCACCCACAAGAAGGCCGTGGCGAAGAAGTATTGTGTGCAAGGCTCAATTACCGAAATGCGATGCAGCACAAGACAAATGCATCTCACTCATTCTGACTCACCGGTGGGACCCAGTGCTTTACCATTCCCCTTTCAATTTCATCCAAGAAGTGCAAGTCTACATCCTGGCCATCCGTAGAATTCATTGTAGGCGGGCTCGGCTTCAGAAAGTTCCACCACTTTCTCTGCGCACGCTTCGCCGAAGACATCGCGTTCGACGTCGTTGGTCTTCAGAAGAGCTATGCAGTTGCTGTTGTGGATGAATTTTGTGAACTAATTCCCTGCGTCGTTGATGTCCCCTTCACAAAGGTAGCGTCACGATCGAGAGCCGAGGCACGGTGTATGGACCATATGTCTGCACTACTATCACCCTCGCGTCCTTGCACCATCCATCGCGCACCCCCATCCTCGCCCTCGCCCTCACCCTGACCCAACCGCTGCGAAGACGACGTGAGCGTTGGGGCGTCGTTGCGACTATCCCCTCCCTTCCCCTGCTTCATGTGTCCTGTGCCCCCACCCACCCCGTTGGGTGGGTGTCGGCTCTGTCACCCCCCTTCACCCACTGTTGAGGTCATGACTACGACGCAATGACGCGTCACACTCGTCCATACCCTCACGACATTGTTGACAGCGTCTTGGTGATCTCGTTGCGATCGCCACGTCGTTGTATCGTGTCGTATCGCGTTGCGCTCTGATCCCCATCGGCCTCGCCGCTCTCTCCCCCTTTGCGTCTTCGTGTTGTACCGCATTGAGTGGCACTTATCATGCATCATCCTCACTGTCATGATCCTCATACACTGCTCGGACCTGTGTCATGCAGTCGCCGACAGCGTCGTAGCGGTCACATCGTAGTGATTGCCACTGCATCGTCGTTACGCTACCCTTGTCCTCGCTGTCCTCTTCATGGCTGTGGTATGACACTGTCATTGATGATTCGTAGCGATCGCTGCTACTGCGCTGTCGTCGTCGTCGTCGTCGCATTGTGCTCGTGATCCCGCATCGCCATCACTGTCAACAGCTCGTCACGAGTGGGCGTGGGTTTTCACCGTCGATACAGGGCCTGAGCCGGGGTCTGGACTTGAGGCTTGCCGAAGCCGAGCCTGGCTCACTGGGACTCCATCGATTTCGAGTTATTTTAGGTTTCAATTCTGAACGCTGCATGGTACGTAAAATCACCATGAATCAACATGCAAGGAACGTAAGCTTTACAAGTCGCCAAGATTACAATTGAACGCTTATTTCATTCCAGCCATTTTGCAGGTAAGTTGTGAAGGCGGGTCATGTCAAATTGAAACGCCAGGCAAGCTGCTCAACTTGACCCCTCGCTTCTTGTGGCTCGTTATCCCATGGGCGATGCTACCGGGAACAAAGATGCAAGGCAACCCGCCAACGTGACTTCCAATCTTGATCATATCATTCTTGACCGAGAGTTACGACTCCCTGGCCTTGCACTATCAAATTGGTAATGCAGTGTTTGACCGCAGCGCTCACGCAAGGAGATAAGAAGGTTCCGTCATATGAAAAATACTGCATGCTGCACAGCAGATACCATGCGAGCAGTAGTAGACCGGTCGATTGTTGGTTGAGAAAGTCATGATTATGGACATGTGAGGAGCGATCACGGAACTCGAAGTAAGTCACCTATTCCATCGGAGTACTGCTGTCGCTCTTATTTGCAAGTTGGGTGGGTGCGAGCTCTGCGGATCTTGCTCACTGCCTGGGGCTGCCCTAGGTTTCGGTTCCAAGGAATGTTCCGGAGTTTAGCTGACATCCAGAGAAGACTGTCGGGGTATCGGCATAATGAATTCGGAAAATTGCCGGTGTCACGGCAGGGTTCTGGATCAAGTTCTTGCGTTTGTGGACTCATATTACTATCAGGTATTGCAGCACTAAATTATGGTGCTTTGGAAGGTCCCAGTACCCACCTGGAAGCGGTGATTAGATCTCTTCTGACGCCGTGACCGGCCATGGTCACGATTGCACTTCAAACCGCTTCCGACACTTTTCACACCATCTTGCCTAGCTTGGTCTGGGATGTGGCTTTATTCGTCGATTTGACACATTCATTTCGATATCCTCAAGTGCGGCTCCTACCTTCACCATTGTTCGCTTCGTGTTATCGTTACTCAGGTCCCATGTTCATTCTCGGCGCCCTTCACCGCATGTGTCCCACACTGATCCCCAGTGAACCCTTCAAGGGTGCTTTACGTTCTAGGGCCCTATATCAATGGAAGCTGTTGACGGACGCCATGCGTTATTGATAGGCGATATGCCAGTGCGCCACATAGACAACTCGTCTGAAGGGTAACTCTTGTCTTATCATCGTTTGCTAAGGCTCTTACGGGTACGTGTCTTGCGCAGTTGTATTTATGTATGCTGCTGACGTAGGGATCTCCTATCCGACTACCGCGCTGATCACGGACCGTCTGTGCATCTTGCGCTCGACATGTTATCATGGCCCCGACTCGCTAAATGGTTCTGTTTCCTTCAAGGCTCGCTACGAATGAATAGATGCGCTCGGTCAACAAATCTTAACTGAGACTTGGGTGTCAGACGTTTCCTAAAAAATTTCAAGATCTAATAGAAATATTTCCTCTATGATTTTCGAAGCGGGAAACCGTGCCTGCGAGTAGGCTTCTCCACACTGGTATTCAAGCTACCTACCCCTTCCAAGGGGCACCCCGGGCACGGAGGTCAAGGCCGTCGTCATTGCGCAGCAGAATCACAGCAACTTTCCACAGCGTGATTTCTCTATTTTTGGTCGTATCGTCCCTACCGGAAACTGATTCGCATCCGAGTGCCAACATTTTCATCGCCTCGCTGGCGAGCCAGGTGTGGACCTGACAGCAGTGCGCGTTAATTCCAGCCTGTAGCGTTTTCTTCTCTAGCACTGCAAAATGCGGTGACGAGTGTTCCAGCTGTCCCTTTGGTGATGCAACAGTAGCTTCAATTGTGACGCCAATTGTGTAGTGTTGTGTGCGACGACATCCTATGCTGACAGCTGCCGATAGGGGGCTCAGGGTCTAGTTTGCTGAAGCTCAAACTCTTACTAGATGTGCCTGGGCAACGGATTGAGTACCTGGCAATGTTAACTACTACACTTGTCTTCATTTTATCCCAAGTATACCCGACCCAGGACCTTCAAACCAGTGATATGTTTTGTCATACAACAATGCTGCGTACTGCAGTGCAGATACGGTGTGGGTATAAGAGCGATCAACTGTGGACTGAGAAGGCCGAAATCGAGGACCGACGATGCAACTGAAACTAGCTTGTGTTTATTTCTCTGTGCTCTTGCCGCTCTCTATAACAATTTCGGCACGACCGATCAGCGTGGATCACGCCCAAGGCTCTGGGACAGGCAGTGGTCCCAGCGGCCATGACATTATTGGTCAGTATGATTCCAGAGAGCATTCCAGAGTTCGGCTGACAACAAGAAAACGAAATCCAAAGGGCCAGGACCATCTAATACTTGCTGTCTGGGGTGTTCCGGTAGTCCATTGTGCGGCAAGCACCCAGAACCAGGTCAGTGTGATTTCGAGTGTTCCAGAGTTTGGCTGACATCAACAGGTGCTTACTCGAAGCCCGAAGAGTAGTCCGCTGGGTATGAGTGGACGCCGAGAGCTCAAGAATACTGGGAATGTCTCAGAGTTTAGTCAACCCTAATCAACGTTGCCCACAATGTCGAATCGTCGACAACTTGGATGGATACCAGTAACTCGAGTCTCGAATATTTCCCCTCCTTTCATCAGCATTGCCACCATTAGTTGGCAAATGTTTTTTCGGCCGGAATTTGTAACGATATGGACTTTGATATGTACTTCAGTCCATTGAAACTGTGCACAGAAATCAATTCTTCAGGTGCTACGCGTTTTCTTGACTGAGTTTGGGCGTGTTGTTTGCTGCCAATAGGAATATCATGATGGCGATCCTTTAAGCAACAAGTTAGCGAACCGGATCCACACGATTTTACCCACCACTCCCATAAACGCCTAGAGCTTCATATCATTGTCCAACTTTATATGGGTCCACGGGCATGTGTGCATCTCATGGGTTATCCATAGGTGATGTATTGGCGGGTGTTCAGGACACGCTTGTACACAGACAGATCGTTGCACTACATGCTGTCCTGTTCAGTATGGACGTGCTGCGGATGACCCGTCTCGCTTGCAGCAGTACTAGTATCCGATCGTAGTGCTGCTTGGCCAGCATAGCATGTACCTGACATGGCCCAGCCCAGTACAGGCTTGTCATGGATGCAAACAAAGACGACACAGACCTTGGTCGATTCAGATACGTAGAATGCCAAACACTGTGCTGCATCAGCCACCTCCCTTCAAGTTCATATCAGATTCATTGATTGCATTTGCTGCACTGTGGCGAAGCGAAGCACGAGCGAAACCCCAGTGTAAAGTCTTCGGACGAGCGTGACTAAGCGGCCACGCCTCTTCCTGTCCTCAGCCCTATCACTTCACTCGCCCATCGCTCACTCATCGTCGTCGCTGCGCGTCACATCCACTCGTTCAGTTCTCTTCTTTTCTCTTCCTTTTGTCAATGGCATTCCCAGGCGCCACCGACTTCGGTGGGCATGCCAGGCCATCCAAAAAGATATTTGTATATCATAACCTGCCGCCGTACGAGACATGTCCGTTGGAGAGTGCGAACCCGATGCTGGTCTGAAGAATGGCACGTTTACATGCGCCCGCGTCGATACCGACCCCGATAGAGGTAACGCCGTCGTTTTCCACCAGAGGGGGCAAGGATAGTAAACTTTCCCTGTGAAACGAGACCAAGCAAAAGTAAAACATGCCGAGTGAGCTCGACAACGAACATCACCCACATCCCAGATAGCACCAGCCCAATTGTGGCTGTCAGCAGTTGCGTCTGAGAGCGCACTGGTGGACCACTCAAGATGGTCGTCGAGCTGCGATCGATTCCTCCGTCGACTGTGAGCGATGTGAACGCCACAGCGAGGACAAGGAATGGCCAGCGTCGTAGCAGCGAGCGGAACGTCCGAGTCGAGGGCGAGAACAACAAAAGAGCAACGGCGCGGATCGTCAGAAGAACGAAAGCTGAAATATCAAATTGCGAAGCAGAGTCGACGAGGAATTCTCGGCCGTCCTCGAAGCTCACGCGCACGTGCCAGTGTTCCTTGAGGGGTCGATACTGGTCCGACGACGGCCCGCTATCTCTCGCTGGCTGCGACGAATTTATTTTATT
>JBBPTT010000411.1:0-25543 GCA_038094175.1 Boletellus aff. lepidospora
CCAGTCGATGTCGGGGTTGTGTTTGGTCAACCAGGAGGTTTCTAGGATGACTTTCTTTTTGCCGAGTGAGGTCACCATGAGTTTGATGTTCTCTGAGTACGAGGAGAAGGATGTTTTGGCAGATATGGTGAATTGGATGATCCCCTTTCGGTTGGGTGTCCCATCCACATTTGTGGCAGTGAGAGGTTGGGCCATCCGACGAATGCTGGATCAGAGGGATGGTATGAGGCTGGAGTCGATGAAATTTCCTGTTGCTCCACTATCAATGAGAGCAATGGTGTCGACGGTTTGAGACTGGGACTGTAGGCGTACGGGGATACAAATGGTTCTTTCATTTGATTTGCCTACTAGTACATGAGGGAAGGATGACGTCGAGGCAGCTTCCCTTTTTAAAAACCCGGTTCGAGACCATCTATCTGCATCTCTCCAGATTCAAAGCAAAGTTTGAGCGTCTGGAGGATTTCCCCTTCTTCCTTTCCAGTGGAGCGGAGTTGGGACACATAGGTATCAAGGGCCGAGGGAGGGGAGGCTGGGGTGGTGGGGGTAGTGGCTGAGGTGCTGGTGGTGGTGGTGGCAACTGTGACAGATTCTCGAGAACGAGAGGGTTTGAAAGGGGTCGTAAAGGTGGTGCACTTTCCTGCGTTATGCCCTTTCTTTCTACAGCAGAGGCAGCAGCCTTCCCGGAAGCATCGGGCCTGTTCCTCTGGAGTGAGCTTCCCTACTCTGAGGGTGTCAACGTCCATGGTGTTTGGGTCCAAAGGAGAGGTGGTGGTGGGGCGGCCAGAGGAGAAAAAGGAAGACTGATGATTTCCTTTTTTCAGTGCATTGATATGAGCAACTTGGGCATGGAAGGTCTTTGCTTTCTCGATCCAACCATTGATAGTATCGGGGATGGTGGACATCGAGAGGATTAGGGTGGTGATATGCTGATCCAGTCCTCCAGTCATCATATGGATGAGGGTGGCATCATCTGAGATGCCCGCTTTGGCGGCGAGGTTTTGGAAGTCAGTGATATACTTCTGGAATCTGTCATCGGTCTTGGTAGACCTTTGTCAGAGCGAGGAGAGCTCGAGGCGAGCGGTGGTCTTAATGTCATATGGGAAAAAGGTGGACTCAAAGTTAGAGGCGAGTTTGTCGAATGTTTTCTCGGTGGAAGGGACGTTTTTGTCAGCCATGTGGTCGTACCACATTTCGGAGAAAGATACTCCGCGTCCTTTACTCATTCGGTTCAAGGTGGTCATGATCTTGGCTTCGTCCGAGGAGTATTGAGTGGGGTTGATCTGGAAATAGGCCTTCATGGCCTTAATCCATCGAATCGACTCGCTAGGTTCCCCCGAAAAGTCGAGGGGGAGAGCGGCCTTAAGCTCGGGTTGGGTGGTTGCCATGGGTACCGGGGGCAGTGTTGGGGGTGGTGCTTGGACAGAGGACATGAAGGCTGGGGGCGCTGGGAGGGCAAGGGCTGGTGTTGGAGGGGTGATGGCAAGTGCTGGGGTGGGCGGTCTGGGTGAGGGAGGGCCTAGGCTCAATTGAGAGAGTGCTGGTGACTGGGTGAGTTGACGATGGACTGGGTTGGTTGAGGATGACCCGGTGATCCTTCTTGGCGAAGGGGCTGAGGACTGTGGGGCTAGAGATGCGAAGGGGTTGCTCCAGGGAGGAGTAGGCGAGGTGTTCTGAGGGGTATCCTCCGGTTCGGAATCTGAGGGAGGTCTGAGGTTCCTTCAAGAGCAAGACATTGTGCTGGGGTGGCCCTGCTCCTAGAGAGGAGGGGCAAGGGAGACACTTGTTCTTTTGTTACACTGAACGCACGTCAAGTGTCATTCAAGCAACCTGTGGAAGGGCGGACTCTCACGGAGAGGTCGCAGCATCCTATCCACCTAGGAGAACAAAGAGACGAAGGACTCGAGGGGTACTCAAGGACTGAGGGTTCTGAGGGACGAGGGACTCAAGGGATACTTGAGGACTGGGGAGCGACACAAGAGTACATGTATTTGTGTAGAACAAGTGTAAAGAAAAGACAGGTGTACTAACGGTATATATAGGTGCAGATGAGTCAGCATCGAAACCTATAGAACGTGGAAGAATGATGAAGTAAGCTGCTACTATCAAAGCGCAGCAGGCACCAGGTACGAAGGGTAACTAAAGGAAGTAATCCGAGATGACTCGGATGATACAGGAAAAGGGACCAAAGACAAATAGGAAATGGTCGAAGTGCTCAGCAAAGACAAGGGGGCCGGCACGATGGAGAGAAAGGATGGAAACAAGGAAAATACGTGGGGCTAAGGAGAAAATTGTAACACTAGGTAGTCAGGACGCTGCGACCTCTTTGTGAGAGTCCGCCCTGCTACAGGTTGCTTGAATGACACGAGAGTGCGTTCAGCGTAACATTCCCCACCATGTGAGCTCTCTTAGTGTAGTCCGTCTACCAATGGACTTTCACTTTTTTTTTGAATGAACGAGAGTGTACAATCATGGCAGTTACATGCAGCCAATCCTGGGCTGTGGCACCCACAGTCAACACTGCCAACACTGACATTGAATCTGATACTGCTATCACCACCACCAACTCTACCATTCTTGGAACTGATGCTGCTGCCAATATCAACACCAATCTCATTGACATCTTTGACGAGTCCACCAACCTCACTGATGATTCTCTCTATAACAATTTACCTGGTCTCGTGACACCTTCAAGTCAATGAATGCAGACATCTATGACTTTGAGCAACCTTAGCTCAATATCCTCACCATCACCAACTGTTACACTTGCATGGAGTTATCCTAGCTAGTTAAGAGATCAGGTGATAAATCTGATCTTGTCATATGCTGTTCCAGCACTCTGGTCCTCCAGTCCCGTCTCCGCTACAACTCCGATGTGATCTCCTTCAGGACGCATCTCCTGACCCCCAGACCCACGTGACCCTTTCCTTTTATGTACTTCCTTGTATTCTGACTGGCTGTGCCACCTTCTGTTATCTACATTATAGTTTACTCAGCCTCCATTCTTTAGCATTGCAGTCCGGCACTCTGCTCGCTACGGTGCACAGCTCTGGTTACTCCTTACCTGTATTACAAATCCATAGTTTTCCCTCAGTATATAAATTGTAGATACTCTGTCATGTACCCCTCAGTCTGAATATCAACTAGGATACCCTGGTGTTCCCAACCTCTGTCTTCAACCATCTCCAACCTCACTCCTATTAACTCTGAGTCTCCTATCCTCAACTCCACTACTCTGACCTCCAACCCCTAAGGGCCTGAACCTAAGCAAGGGCGTGACACATAAGTCCTGCGCCAAGGCCCACAACCCCAACCCTCGGACATCCCTCTGAAGCACTGGAGATCTGGTCCTAACAGATCTCAAACAAAGACACTAGTTGAGTGCACACTCTGAGGTGTAGTGTGAAGACACGAGAGGATCTCATGAACTGCAATCCTAACAGTTTCGTGGTGGCCAGAAAACTACACGTAGATTGCATAGAACTAGCTGGGGAATAATGGTACAGGGTAGGCTCAACTATATAGTACTGAGATGGGCTGTGCATATGTTACACTTGCGTGGAGTTATCCAGCAAGGTCAAAGGTTCGACCTTAAGTCCTGAACCAATGAAAGCAACTAGTCAAGCGCACACTCAAAGTGTAGTGCGACGACACAGGAGGAGGATCTCTCTTACTGCGACGAGCAGTCTCGAGGTGGCCAGACAACTACATGTAGATTGCGTAGAACTAGCTAGAGAATAGTGGTACATGTCACGAGCCTTTATATACTGCTAGATATTCTGTATGACTAAGAATCGGCCGGTTAAGAGTCATCTATCATGACAAGATACCGCAGTAATCAGGGGAGGGGAGGAACACGAGATGATGCAAGAGAATCATCTTGGGAGAAAAGTGTCCAATAAGGAAATGGGCGCATCGTAGTCAAGGCTAAATCGAGGGGGCATAGGGATAGGACAAGAGATCGATCGAAGATGACTGTCCGAAGTAGTCACAAGGCGATAATCGTAATCAGAAGGGGAAGCAAGACTTATCAAGGTGATACCACGTCGTGCCGGTCGACCTAGTGTGGCATTTCTTGTAACAATACCCCCGGCATAGATCGGAGGCCCTGCCTCCGATATTCCCAAATACCTGGGTACGGTCCACCTACTGTTCGCTCTCACCTCCATGGGAGCCAGAGGGAGCGGAATCCTGGTTTTGTGGGCAATCCTCCATAGGGTGCGCCACACTATGACAGATTCTGCAACGACGTCTTGGGCAGTTGTATTGGGAGTGACCGGGTGCCGATACCCTACACAATGGGCAGGTGTATTCCGGGCAATCAGGGCGATAATGTCTGGTGTTTCCACAGGTGTAACAGATGGGGGGGCGAGTTGATCGAGGAGCTGATCTAGCGACGAAGTCGACGAGGGAGGTGATGAGGGGTTGTAGGAACTGTTCGTCAAATCGTCGATGAGCAATTGCTCTTTGGGATCTAGATCGAGTTCAGGGAGGAGGAGTGGGGATTGGATGCTCATTCTCTCCAGGGAATGGGGTGTCGGCTCTCTCCAGGGGTAAAGAAAATTCACCTTCCACCACGTGCGAAGATGTCTCACTGGAAGCGCTTGTAGGGGTGCGGGTAACCAATCGGGCAGTGGGACTGTCTGGTGGGGGTACACGGACATACTGGCACGGGTTTGTCTGAAGAGCGAGGGGGTCAGATATGAACCCGACCGTAAGAAAGTCCTGAGTTTCTGTAGGATCGAGCGACTGCAGAATTGGCCACATGAACTCGTACATGGGTAAGGCAGGGAGCGAGGCGAGAAGAGTTATGATGCCGTGTCGAACTAGTAGTTCCAGAATGTAATCCTTCATGCGGGATAAAGCTACTCTGGATAGGGCGTAGGGAGCCGCGAGCATCGAATCGGTGGGGAGGTGCTCTGTGTGAAGGGCGAAGGCATGATAACGATGATATAGATTCATGGTAAGAGGGAGGAACTCATTGATTTCGAACTCGGGCATATGGTTGATCATTAGGACGAGGTGTACGTCCTGCAAGATCTTTTCCAACGCTTGCCAGAGTTGCACCTTGGGTAGACGATGGAACTGATAGATTTCTCCCAGAGCGTTTTCCTCAGTATGGGATAGGCGATACCCTTCCATAGGGTCAGGAATGGAGGTGGTGGGTTGGTAGATGTGGGTCATTCTTAGTGATGGACTGGTGAGAGGGTACAAACGAGCTCCTTTTATTCATTGAGGGTCCGCCCATCTCCTATTTAGCATCGGTGAATCCACCAGATGCTCTACTTCCGGTCCCGTCACCTCTCTCCAATTTCGGTCTTGTGGTGCTACCACCCGTTGTTGCCGGCTAGGGTGGGCGCATCAGCCTCTACTTGGACCCCGGTCTCCAGTGTGGGGGTCTCCACCCACTATCGTTCTTGTCTGGCTTCTATAGACCCGTCACCCCATGACAGGTATAGGAGGGCCTTGTCCCAGACACGTACTTCTACAGCCCAGAACCTTGCTTTCTCTGCGAGATCATGGAGCAGGTGGGCTATATAGAATAGGAGGAGGGTGGCGAGGACAAGGAGCGTCTCGTAAAAGTCGATGGAGAACTGCATTGTGATGAGTGATGGGGGGGGCAGTGTGGGTGTAGCTGTAATGCTGAGGGGGTTCGAGGCGAGAGGTCGCTTTTTATGGGAGAGTTGGCGGTGCACAGACCAGTGTTTCGTATCAATTCGGAACTGCAGATTTAGGGTCTGTTGATCAGAGGGAACCGGTTTCCTACTGCGGAAATGTATTTGGATATCTTGCTTGGTAATCCTTTAGTAATTTTCAGGAATTGGATAGATTAAGGGCAGGTTCCCAGGTGTTTTCGGCTGAAGAGTATCCCTTCCATTTTACCAAATAGCGCCATCGTCCGAACATTCCTCGATGTGCGAGTATTGCTTCTACCTCATATTCTTCTTCTCCATCGATTGTGTCCGGTGGTGGTTTAATGAAATTTGGGCCATGTTCGGGCGTTTCCACATAAGGAGAGAGAAGTGAGGTGTGAAACACGGGGTGTATTTTCCAGGACGTGGGTAGTCGGAGTCGGAATGCGACAGACGAGATGACCTTTTCAATTTCAAAGGGACCTTCTCGTTTAGGGGCTAGTTTCCTGGATGGGTATGGAATGCGAAGGTTCTTTCCTTCCAACCAGACTTTGTCTCCAACTTTGAAGGGTTTGTATTTGGACCGAGCCCTTTCTTTCTGTCGTAGTTGGGCTGCTATGTGCGCCGCTTTGGCTTCTTTCCTGGCATTATCAAGGATGGTCATTCATGATTCAAGGGTGGGCAGGAAGGTTTTCCCTATTGTGGGATAGGCACGAGGTTCATATCCCATCATGAGTGCGAAGGGGGTTTGTTTGGTTACCGAATGCGTGGCGGAATTATGAGCAAATTCGGCCATTGGGAGAAGATCATGCCACTTAGCAGGGTTTCCATCACAAAAGATTCTCAGATATGTTTCTAGTTCTTGGTTTACTCGCTCAGTTTCTCCGTCCGTCTGAGGGTGATAGGCTGTTGACAGGGCTAGGTCATATTGTAAGAGTCGGGCCAGTTCTCTAGCGAATGCTGATGCGAATTGAGGTCCTCTATCTGAGATAACTCGGTTATGAAGGCCAAATCTGGGGAAGATATGCCTGAAAAAGAGTTTGGCTATTCCTGCTGCGTCGATGGTTTTATTGCAGGGTAGGAAAATTACCCCCTTCGTAAGGCCATGGTCGACCATGACCAAAACAGAGTCGAATCCCGCAGCGGTTGGTAAGTCGGTTATTAAATCCATAGAGATGTTTTGGAACGGGCGATCTGCCTCCATAGGATTTGGAATCGGTGGTGGTGTCGTGGGGTGAGTATTTGCTTTATTCGCCTGGCAGGTCGCGCACCCCAGAACGAATTTCCGAACGAAAGTCGAGAGTCCAGGCCACCAATAGTCACGTTGGATTAGAGATAGGGTTCTAAAGTATCCACCGTGTCCACCTGTTGGTGACTCATGTATTTTAGTGACTAGGGTTTGTCTTTGGGACTCAGGGATAAAGAGACGTCCCTTGAAGTATAGCATTCCATCTTCCCATTTCCAGTTGTTTGCGTTAGCTCTCGGAAAGAGGGAAGATCCCATTTGTGCTGCAGCGATGGCATTCTTTGCTAGAGGATCATCTTTGGTGGAAAGAATAATCTTTTCTCGAATGGCGAGGTCGATGAGGTTGATGAAGTGATCGTCTGGAATGAGGATAACATCTTGATTGTCGCTGGTTGTGTCAACTTCATCCCTCCTAGAGAGGGCATCGGCTGGAGCCATTTTGCTTCTGGGTAGATTTTGATACTGAACATCGAAGTCTTGTAGAAATAGCATCCATCTTGCCTGTCGTCGGGATAGCTTATGGGGTTGTTTAAAGTATGCTAGATTTTTATGATCGGTTTGGATTGTCACCTGGTGTTCGGTTCCGGATAGATAATGTCTCCATTCTTCCAAGGCTCGGATGACTGCTAGGAGTTCTCGGTCGTAGATATTGTAGTTTCGCTCCTCTGGAGAGAAAGTTCGTGAAAAATAAGCGCAAGGGTGAAGATCTCCGTTTCCATCTGTTTGCATAAGAACAGCCCCGGATGCGGTGAGTGAGGCATCCGTCATAACTGTAAAGGGTTTGGTGGAATCTGGCATTTTCAGGACAGGCCTTGACATGAATGCCTTTTGTAAGGTTCTGAAGGCTTGTTCACATTCCGGCGACCAGTTCCAATTGGCCCCTTTTTTGGTCAGTTCATGGAGAGGTCGGCTGATCCCAGAAAAGTTGGGGATGAACTTCCTGTAAAAGTTGCAAAATCCGATGAATGATCAAATTTGTTTTACAGAAGTTGGGCTTTTCCATTCTTTGATGGCTTTAAGTTTTCCTGGGTCGAGGGTAATTTCACCAGGTCGAACTATCATTCCAAGGTAGTCGACTTCGGTGACATTGAAGGAGCATTTACTTAGCTTGAGGAATAATTCGTTATCCATCATTCATTGTAAGACCTTTCGAGTCCTCTCCTCGTGTTCCTTTGGTTGTTTGGACACGATGATGAGGTCGTCCATGTATATGATTAGCCATCCTTCGGCAATCATGTCGGCAAATACATGGTTCATTAATGCTTGGAATGTGGCAGGAGAATTGCTTTGTCCAAAGAACATGACCGTCGGTTCGAATAATCCGATAGGGGTTATAAAGGCGGCCTTCCATCGATCGGGAGGATGGATTAGTACGTTGTTGTATCCCCATCGGATATCCATCTTAGTGAAGATGGTAGCATCCTTCAGTTGGTCCACCAACTCTGAAATACGGGGTAGAGGGTAGGCATTTTTGATCGTATGTTCATTAAGGTATCGATAGTCTTGGCATGGGCGAAGTCCTCCATCTTTCTTTGGTACAAAGAAGAAAGGGGATGCTTGAGGGGATTGCGAGGGTACGATAGTCCCTTTTTTCAAGTTTTCGTCAATGAAGGTTTTGCATGCTTCCAGCTCTTTGGGATTTAGGGGATAAATCTTGGCTACCTTTGGTACAAAAGTATCTTTGAGGTCGATATGATGATTGTATTTCCTAGAGGGGGGAAGTTTCCCTAAGGGTGGCTCTTCGAACACCTGTCGGAATGCCTCGAATTCTGGTGGAAGGATGGTTTCCTTTTTGTTTATCATTTCCGCTTGGGCAATTTCTGTGGAGTGGGTTATCTTTTTGATCACCTCCTGGTTGATATAGGTGTCTGGATCAGTCGACAGATATCGTAATAGGTATCGTTGTTCAATGAGGTCCTGGGAATGAGATATCGGGTTGATTTTTGTGGGAATGGTTACTTCTCCCTTGGCCCAGTCGATTTCCGGGTTTACCATCCTTAACCACGACATCCCTAATATGATGTCTTCTTCTCCACAGTTGATAACAAGGAAGGTCTGATTTTCTAGTAGTAATGATTCGACCGTTAGGGAAAGGGTTACTTTCCTTCGTATCATTCCGTTTTCATTGAGAGATCCATCAGCATTGGTAGCCTTGATGGGGATCTTGAGTCGTTTGGTTGTCCATCCTAGTCTTTCTACCAATTTTCTGTTTATGAAGCAATTGCTTGCTCCACTGTCCACTAAGGACAATATTTCAGCGGTTTTTCCCGTTTCTTCTTTGCATAGGGAGATGGGGAGTCGAATTGCTTGATCTGCGATTGGCGATATAATTACAGGAATAGTGGTGGTGGGGATTGGTGACGCTGAAACACCTTTCCCCTTTAAAAACCCTCAACTTCTTTTTCCTGAGGGATGGATTCCTTTTCCGTCCCTTGTTCTGCGTCTTGGGAGAAGCATATTTCGAGAACCTTGACTGCTTCTGCCTTAGACACCTTATTCTTTTCAAAGAAAGTTTGGAGCTCGTCTCCAGTCTGTAATACTCGGGTAGGTGGTGCGTTTCTCGCTGGGGGAGACACTTTCCTGAAAGTCCTTTCCCTATTCCTTCCTCTGAAGCTTTGTCCTCCAGATTGATGGTTTCTGGTGGAGCATCCTACTCGGTGACAGATGAAACATTTATTGTTTCTCATATGCTCGGCCCTTTCCGTGGGCGATAGTTTGATGGTGTCGATTTCCATGGCGTTTGGGTCTCGATGGTTTCTGGAAGATCCGGCTTCAGGGTGTGTTTGTCCCATTCGAAGGAGTTGGGTTCGGGTTTTGATTTGATCGAATTGTGCCGCTTTTTTGATCCATTTCGTCCATTTCTCAGGGGGCGGGTCTACTGCAGTCATGAGGTTTACGATATCTCCGCTTACTGCCACCCTGAGAAGATCAATGAGGATTGTGTCTTGATGCGCCATTCCTGTGTTGGCCACCAGTAACTCGAATTGGGCTCTAAAGCTGGGGAATGTTCCCCATCCCTGTTTCAAAGCGTAAAGTTTGGATCGTGCATCAGCCTGAGCATCACCTGGGGAGAACGTTGTGAAGAAGTCTTTTTCCAATTCGTTGAAGGTGACATTGATCTTTCCTTGTGCTGCGTCATCCAGTTTCTGATACCATCCTTCTGCGAAGGTCGCTGCCAGTCCCGTTTTCATGTTGTTGAGAAGGATGTCGATTTGTGCTAGTTCGTCATATACTTCATGATTTAACATGAAGTACGCCTTCATCGCCCTAAACCATCTTTTGGCATCTTCTGCCTTTCCACTGAAGGTTTCTGGACAGCCCGCTCGTATTTCCGACTTTTTGATCATCGGTTGAGTTATTGTTGTTTGAATAGGTTGGGGGGTTGTCGCGCTTGGTGCGGGCTGGTGAATCATGGGTAAAGCGGTTTGGGGGGATAACTCAATCGGGGATGGTTCTCTAGGCGTCGAGAACCCTGTCCTCCCTTCCTCAGGTGGATCTGGGGCGATCGAAATGATGGGCGGGGCCGGTGATATTTGTGAAAGGCGGTGAAGCCTTCTGGGGGGTTGAAATGGATTGAGTGGTACCTGAGAAGATCCTTGGATTCTTCGTCTTTCGGGTTGTGGGGCAGGAGAGTTAGTGATGTATGTTTCTTCCTCGGGGTCCGATTCCTCGGGCACTCTGGCTCTGAATCAAGACGTGATGGTTGATCTGGTTCCCTCTGCCTTCTCTGAGCAGGGGTAAGCCTTTCTGCTAGGTCAGTCTTGGTTGTCTGAACAAGTTTGCGAACAGAGCAACGGTGGCGACGATAGTCTCTACTATTCTCAGGATAGTAGTGGCGGCTAGTATAAAGGTGAGGACTAGCAGGTCCAGCCTTTCTCTTGTGGGTAGCTTCGTAATGGTTGACTAGGGTCCTTCTGCTAAAAAGCAGGGACAAAAAGAGAGCTAGTTCTTTTGTTACGCTTGCATGGAGTTATCCAGCAAGGTCAAAGGTTCGACCTTAAGTCCTGAACCAATGAAAGCAACTAGTCGAGCGCACACTCAAAGTGTAGTGCGATGACACAGGAGGAGGATCTCTCTTACTGCGACGAGCAGTCTCGAGGTGGCCAGACAACTACACGTAGATTGTGTAGAACTAGCTAGAGAATAGTGGTACATGTCACGAGCCTTTATATACTGCTAGATATTCTGTATGACTAAGAATCGGCCGGTTAAGAGTCATCTATCATGACAAGATACCGCAGTAATCAGGGGAGGGGAGGAACACGAGATGATGCAAGAGAATCATCTTGGGAGAAAAGTGTCCAATAAGGAAATGGGCGCATCGTAGTCAAGGCTAAATCGAGGGGGCATAGGGATAGGACAAGAGATCGATCGAAGATGACTGTCCGAAGTAGTCACAAGGCGATAATCGTAATCAGAAGGGGAAGCAAGACTTATCAAGGTGATACCATGTCATGCCGGTCGACCTAGTGTGGCATTTCTTGTAACAGCATACAGCTGTAATGAGTCAGAGTGAGTCACAGGTAACTAAGGTGATTGATGTATCAATGTGCAGCATCAATGATGGGATCAGAGGATCAAAAGATGGTGGCTGCAAGGCTATGGATGGTTACCATCATAGTGAGATGGTGAAGGTGGGATGGTGTGAGGAGTGAAGAGGTGATGATGTGAAGAGGTGATGATAGATATCAAGAGAGCTGTCATTAGTGACTGTGATTCAGTCAATGTCAGAAGGATCCTAAAGGTTCATTGGTGGTTATCGTTGTTGAGTTGAGAATAGGGGAGACTTATCAAGGGGAAAAAATGGAAAAACTATAACAATACCCCCTTTGTACATTGGAGATTCCAGCTCCAAGACCTTTGTCTTAATAATCCCTCCATCATTGATAAAAGGGAGACTTTAATAGAGAGATTTTCTTAAGGAACGCCGAGGGGTGTAGTTTCCTATATGTGGAAAGAAGTTCGTGGGCATTAGAGAGGTTAGCTGCTGGTTCCCAAGTATTTTCAGCTGAAGAATATCCTTTCCATTTGATGAGATATTTTCTTTGTCCAGTGTGTCCTCTATGGGCAAGGATTGCTTCTACCTTATATTCTTCTTCTCCTTCGATGGTGTCAGGTGGAGGTTGGATGAAGTTAGGGCCATGTTCTAGAGTTTCAACATATGGAGTGAGGAGGGAAGCATGGTAGATGGGGTGAATTTTCCAAGAGGAGGGGAGTTGGAGTTGAAAGGAGACAGGGGAAATGACTTTTTCAATTTCAAAGGGGCCTTTTCATTTAGGAGCAAGTTTTCTGGATGGATAGGGAATATGAAGGTTCTTTCCTTCCAACCAAACCTTGTCTCTGACTTTGAAAGGTTTGTATTTGGACCACATTCTCTCCTTTTGTCATGGTTGAGCAGTGACATGAGTGACCTTGGCTTCTTTTCAGACATTATCAAGTATAGTCATTCATGATTCAAGAGTGGGGAGGAAAGTCTTTCCAATAGCAGGGTAGGCTCAGGGTTCATATCCCATCATCAGTGCGAATGGCATTTGTTTGGTGACTGAGTGAGTGGTGGAATTGTGAGCAAATTTGGCCATTGGGAGAAGATCATGCCATTTAGCAGGGTTTCCATCACAAAATATTCGAAGGTATGTTTCCAATTTCTGATTGACATATTCAGTTTCTCCATCTGTTTGAGGATGATAAGCAGTGGATAGGGTGAGATTGTATTGTAGGAGTCAGGCAAGTTCTCTAGCAAATGCAGATGCAAACTGGGGGCCTCTATCCAATATGACTCGATCATGGAGCCCAAATCTGGGGAAGATATTTCTGAAAAAGAGCTTGGCTACTCCTGCTGCATTGATGGTTTTATTGCAAGGGAGGAAAATTACCCCCTTTGTAAGGCCATGGTTGACCACAACCAATACAGAGTCAAAACCGGCTGAGATTGGGAGATCTGTGATTAAATCCATAGAGATATTCTGAAATGGGTGGTCCACCTCCATTGGGTTGGGGATGGGTGGTGGTGTCGTAGGGTGAGTATTCACTTTGTTCAATTGACAAACTGTGCATCTATGGACAAACTTTCGAACAAAAGTCAAGAGGCTGGGCCACCAATAATCTTGTTGGAGGAGGGGTAAAGTCCTAAAATATCCACCATGCCCACCGGCAGGGGATTCATGCAATTTAGTGACTAATGCATGTCGCTGTGGTTCAGGAATAAAGAGATGTCCCTTGAAATATAGCATCCCATCCTCCCATTTCCAGTCATTGGCATTGGCTCGAGGAAAGAGCAAAGATCCCATTTGTGCGGTGATAATGGCATTCTTTGCTAAGGGATCATTTTTGGTGGAAAGGATTACTTTCTTTCATATGGCAAGGTCAATGAGGTTAATGAAGTGATCGTCAGGGATGAGAATGATGTCCTGATTATCACTGGTGGTGTCAATCTCCTGTTGCCTAGATAGGGCATCAGCTGGGGCCATCTTGTTTCCAGGGAGGTTTTGATATTGGATGTCAAAGTCTTGTAAAAACAACATCCATCGAGCTTGTCAGCAGGATAGCTTATGGGGTTGTTTAAAGTATGCCAGATTCTTATGATCAGTTTGAATCGTCACCTGGTGTTCTGTTTCTGATAGGTAATGTCTCCATTCTTCTAGTGCTTGGATGACAGCTAATAACTCTCAGTTGTATATGTCATAATTTCATTCTTCGGGAGAGAAGGTTTGGGAGAAATAGGTGCAAGGGTGAAGATCTCCATTTCCATCTGTTTGCATTAAGACTGCTCCTGAGGCAGTAAGCAAGACATCGGTCATGACCATGAAGGGTCTAGTGGAGTTGGGCATCTTGAGGACAGGTCTAGACATAAAAGCTTTCTGTAGGGTTCTGAAAGCTTTCTCGCAGTCTGGTGACCAGTTCCAGGTAACTCCTTTCTTGGTGAGTTCATGAAGAGGTCAACTGATCCCAGAGAAGTCAGGGATAAACTTCCTGTAGAAGTTACAGAATCTGATGAACAAGTGGATCTGTTTTACTGAGGTTGGGCTATTCCAGTCCTTAATGGCCTTAAGCTTTCCAGGATCAAGGGTGATCTCACTGGGTCAAACTATCATTCCAAGGTAATCAACTTTGGTGATGTTGAAGGAGCATTTACTCAGCTTGAGAAACAGGTCATTATCCATCATTCATTGGAGAACTCTTCGAGTTCTTTCTGTATGCTCCCCTGGTTGTTTGGAAGTGATGATAAGATCATCCATGTATATGATCAGCCATCCTTTGGCAATCATATCAGTGAAAATATGATTCATGAGGGCTTGAAACATAGCTGGAGAGTTGCTCTGCCCAAAGAACATGACTGTTGGTTCAAACAGTCCTACTGGCATGATGAAGGTGGCCTTCCATCGGTCCAGAGGATGGATTAGCATGTTATTGTATCTCCATCTGATATCCATCTTGGTGAAGATAGTAGCATCATTTAGTTGATCTACAAGCTCAGAAATGCGGGGTAAGGAGTATGCATTTTTGATCATATGCTCATTGAGGTATCGGTAGTCCTGACACAGGTGAAGTCCTCCATCCTTTTTTGGTACAAAGAAGAAAGGTGATGCTTGAGGTGATTGTAACAGCACAATGGTCCCTTTCTTCAGATTCTCATCGACGAACATTTTGCAGGCTTCCAACTCTTTGGGATTTAGCAGGTAAACTTTAGCTACCTTTGGTATGAAGGTGTCTTTAAGATTGATATGGTGGTTGTACTTCCTGGATAGGGGAAGTTTGCCTGGTGGAGGTTCTTCAAACACTTGTTGGAATTCTTCGAATTCTGGGGGAAGGATGGTTTCCTTTTTGTTGACCATTTCGGCCTGGGCAATCTCAGTGGAATGGGTTATCTTCCAGATTAGTTCTTGGCTAATGCGGGCGTTTGTGTTACAGGACGATACTGAACACTTCTTATTGAGACGATCTTATCTCATCTTATCTTATCTGACACTCTTATGATTAGATTACGAGGCTATGGCCACTTCACGATCCTAACCACAATTCCCCCTACGACCATTCACGACCCTTGATGCCTTATGTATCAGGTGTGGACTTACTTCCATTATGATACCTTATGGTTAGCGCATGTAGATCCATGCAGACTCCTCATGGTACATCGTAGATACGAGTACAACATGTATATACTATAGTATGTATATATACCCAAGGAACTGCTGGCTATCCCCTAGCCAAGTTCACTTGGGCTTCTCCCCCTTCTTCCCATGGTCCAAGGGACCACCTCTTGCTCGTTGCATGCTTGTCAGCATGGGATGTTGTGGTGTTTCAGTTTGAGTCCATTGATAAATAACACAATAGATATCACTGTTCAACATGATCTTGTGAATATGATATCGGGTTGATTGATTCGGGGATAGTGATCTTGCCTTTGGCCCAATCAATCTCAGGGTTCACTAGTCTTAGCCAGGACATTCTGAGGATCACATCTTCTTCTCTGCAATTGATGATAAGGAAATTCTGATCTTCCAATCATAAAAATTCAATGGTCATGGAAAGGGTTACTTTCCTTTGTATCATCCTGTTTTCATTTAGGGTCCCATCCACATTTGTGTTATGATCTTTTCTCTCGCTTCCACTTTATTCTTCATTTGTATCAAGTCGCTTCACTATGCTGGCCCATATGGGCTATTCTCTCCATGCTTTACTCATTATCTCTTTGTCTTTGGTCTGCTCCATTCTTCTATTTCGATCCTATCAGATCTTCCCCCTTAGTTACCATTCCTGTGCCTTGATGGCCACTCACCCCTTAGTCATTTATTCCACAATGTTCCATAGGCTTTGATGCTGACACATCCTTGCCTATATATACCTTTACTACACATGTACTTTCTTTACACTTGTTCTACGCGAATATACGTAGTCTTCTGTTGCTCCTCAGTCCTCAAGTATCCCTTGAGTCCCTCATCCCCTTAAACCCTCAGTCCTCGAGTACCCCTCGAGTCCTTCATCCCTCCTTGTTCTCCTAGGTGGTTAGGATGCTGAGACCTCTTCATGAGAGTCCGCCCTTCCACAGGTTGCTTGAACAACACTAGATGTGCATTCAGCATAACAATTTGTGGCTTTGATGGGTATCTTCAGTTTCTGGGTTGTCCACCCCATTCTTTCTACTAGTTTTCTGTTTATGAAACAGTTGCTGGCCCTGCTGTTGACTAAGGAGGAAAGTTCTGCTGTTTGTCTGGTTTTTTCTTCAGTCAGGGAGATAGGTAGTTGTATTGCTCAATCTGCGATCTTGGAGATGATGACTGGGGCAGCTTTTTCTTGGTTGGCCCATCCTATTGTGGTTTTCTTGGCCCAGGTGGCAGACTCCATTTGTACTGGTGATCCTTCCTTATTTGGCCAAGTGAGGTGAAGGACTTCTAAAGCATTTTCCTGGGAGATGTTTAATTTCTTCATTACTCGGGTCACTGGGTTGTCTGTTTTGGTTGTCCGAGTATCAGGGTTCTCATGGACAGAGGGTGAAACTTGCCTGTTGCCTTGTCACATTTTCTTCCTAAGGAAACGGTTTACCTGTTCTTTGGTGGAATGTCCTATTTGTTGAAGGAAACATTCCTTGTTTCTTCGACCCTGGGCTTCTTCTGGTGATGTTGTGATGATGTCCATGTCCATGTTGTTTGTATCTTCATCCATGGCATCAGGATCTTCTTCAGGGGTTTCTGATTCAATGTAGTTGTTAGGATCTGATTGACTTGTGCATAGTTGTTTTGTGCATGTTTGAATTAAGTCGAATTGGGTTGCCTTCTCCATCCATTTCTGCCAAGAAGTTGGTGGTGGATCTACTGCTGTCATCAAATTTACTATATCAAAGTGGACAGCAATCCTGAGAAGGTCAATGAGTAAGACATCTTGCTGACTCATGCTAGCATTAGCAACTAGAAGCTCAAACTGAGCACAGAATGTGGGGAATGTTCCCCAGCCTTGTCATAAGGCATATAGTTTGCTATGGGCATCTGCCTGAGCATCTCCTGGAGAGAAGGCAACGAAGAAATCTTTTTCTAAGTCATCAAAAGCAAGTTGGATTTGTCCTGAGGATTTCACCATGTCATCAATTTTTTGATACCATCTCTCAGCGAAGGTGGCAGTGAGTCCCATTTTCAGGTTGTTGAGGAGGATTACTATCTGTGCCAGCTCATCATAGACTTCGTAATTGATTGTGAAGTAGGCTTTCATAGCATGGAACCACTGTTTAGCATCTTCTGGTTTTCCATTAAAGGGTCCTGGATTTCCAGCATGGATTTCAGATTCTTTTTGGAAGAAGGAGGATGCTATTAGAGTAGTGGGGGCAGGTAAAGGAGCTGGGATGAGAAATGTAGGGTTAAAGTGGGAAGTGGGTATGGGAATGGGTGGTGACTCAGCAGGGGCGATATGGATGTGAGGATTCTCCTCCATCGGTTGATCTGGTTGAGGTTGTTCAGTCCGTATTGGTTCTAAGAGGGAGGGAATGATGACAGGCATTTGGGTAGGGGATTCTATTCTTGCTATCTCAGGGCGGTGTGGTCGTGCTGTGATTACTTGTTCCAGCAATCTTGTGGATCTTGCAATATATTCCCAGTTTTCCATAGAAGATCCAATGATCCTTCTGGTTGGTGATTGTGGGGATAACATAATTCCTCTTTCGTGTCAGATGGTGGGTCTTTCCCATGTGTCAGGTATCAACTGCGGACTCGATGGTGGAGTGGCAGGTTCATGGATTCTTCTGCAGCTGCTAGATCTCGACAGCTCCCTTCCTGGGAGACAAGGTGGTCTGGTAGATATTCTGAGCATTATCGGTGGTAGAGGGACTTGCCCAGTACCCTCTCTCTCTGCTGATTGGCTCTGAGTTCGCCATTGTGGCAATGACTCTTCTTCATCCGTAGATGTTTCTGGGCTGGTTCCTCTGGGTTCCCACATGTTGATTACTAGATCATCCTAGGTCGACAGGATAGGACTGCATATAAGGCAATGGTGGTGACAAGGGTATCTACCAATCCTAGAATGGTAGTAGTGGCTAGACCAAAGGCAAGGACTAGCAGGTCGAATCTTCTTCCTGAAGATGACTTTGTGGTTATTGGCTAGGGTCCTTCTGCTGAAAAGCAGGGATGAGAAGAGAGCTAGTTCTTTTGTTACACTTGTGTGGAGTTATCCTCACAAGTTAAGAGATTGGGTGATAAATCCAATCTCAAACAAAGACACTAGTTGAGCACACACTCTGAGGTGTAGTGCAAAGACATGAGAGGATCTCACAAACTGCAATCCTAACAGTTTCGTGGTGGCCAGAAAACTACATGTAGATTGCATAGAACTAGCTGGGGAATAATGGTACAGGGTAGGCTCGACTATATAGTACTGAGACAGGCTGTGTGTACAGCCATAATGAGTCAGAGTGAGTCACAGGTAACTAAGGTGATTGATGTATCAATGTGCAGCATCAATGATGGGATCAGAGGATCAAAAGATGGTGGCTGTGAGGCTATGGATGGTTACCATCATAGTGAGATGGTGAAGGTGGGATGGTGTGAGGAGTGAAGAGGTGATGATGTGAAGAGGTGATGATAGATATCAAGAGAGCTGTCATTGGTGACTGTGATTCAGTCAATGTCAGAAGGATCCTAAAGGTTCATTGGTGGTTATCATTGTTGAGTTGAGAATAGGGGAGACTTATCAAGGGGAAGAAATGGAAAAACTGTAACACCAACTTGTTATCACTCTGATTCTGATTCTGACTCTGATGACTTCGTAATCATCAACACACGCCTGCAAATGCCATCTATCATCTAATACCAACAGATGGCCCTGACAAAGCCACCCACCCTGACTCCGGGTGATGTTTTGCCAGAGGTACTATGCTGGTGGCAACTTGGCTGCCTCTAATACTTCTACCACAAGGATGTTGCAGATGAAGATCAGGTCAAACGGGTTGTGTGGGGTTTGCTTGACCTGTGGATCCAACAGTGGTTCACAATCAACACAGAGTGACTCAGCACCTTAACATTTGATGAATTCATCACAGAACTGTGTACCACCTGGCTCTCCAGTGACTGGGCCTCTGACCTCCACATCAAGATGATTGCATTGCAACAAGGATTGCACCCTTTTCAAGACTGGGCTATCAAAGTACAGACACTGAACTCACTTTTGGTCGACAACACCACCTTTATGACCAACGACAACCTTCAATACCACTTTGAAGCTCATATGAACAAGGAGCTAGCCTTCAAGTATCAAATGTTGGATGTGAAGAATGAAGTGAACCTGCGCAAGTGGATTGAGAAGATGAAATGCTTGGATGAAAAGCACCTTCATAATGCATGTATGCTATGCAAACACATTGACTTTTCCTTGCGTACCACAGGAGTATCAAAGCCTGGCAATGTTCCCAAGTCTGTATCCTCTTTTAAGACAAAATTGACCTCAGGTCCCAATGCTATGACTCCGTGTCTGCCCACCCTAACTGATGATGAACATTGGATACTATGTGACAATGAGGGCTGCTTTAAGTGCCAGTTACCTTTCCAGAAGCATACCTTGCAAACCTGTCCAAATGGATTCCTGGACCCAACCACATATAAAATGATCACTGCCAACAACATCAAATGTCCTTCGCCATTGAAACCATCCTCATCTTTGGCTTGCTCCAGTTCAGCCAAAATTATTGCCTTGGTGGTAGCAGTGGGGGCTGAAGAATATGCCACAGTGGCCATTCTCTCAGCTGCACTGGGCAACAGTACAGATTCTGGTGAAGAGTGCATGCCTCCCATTTCATTGTCACAATTATTGTGGACCTGTCATGTCTCAGGTCCTCACACCGAATTCTCCATTGCTGTGGAAGCCCTTATTGACAATGGTTCCTCAATAGTTCTGATTGACATGAGCCTGGTGTTGTCTCTTGGCCTTTGTGCCTTTGACCTGTCACATAACATTTCTGTCAGCATGGCTATTTCTTCATCATCTCCTACATTGCCTCCCTCCCATAGAATAGTCCTGTCTCACTATGTTCACTTGTCTGTTTCTTCTCTAGATTCACTCTTCCACAGTTGAACAGTTCATGCACTTGTAGCAACCAATCTTATCAAGCCTGTTCTTCTGGGACTTCCTTTCCTCGAATATAACAAAATTGTTATTGACCATGCTTTCTGCACTTGTATTGTGACATTGTCAAATTATGACCTTTTGAATCCCTGTGCACCTGCATCCCCATGTTCTCCGATGGCATCACCGACTTTGCAGGATGGGCTGGACTGTGTTGAGTTGCATTCAGACTCTCTTGATGCTATTGACTACATTAGTGTAGTGCAGGATTGCATTGCAGCACTCATGTTTCTTGAAGACTTGGATCACCAGAACAAACAGATGAAATCAGAGTTTGCAGATTGCTTTCCCCCAGATATTCCACATTGCAACAACCTTCCGGATGATGTGCTGTTCTGTGTTTGACCACAAGACCCCAACAAGGTAATCCAACTACGCTTGTATGATTGTCCTCAAAAATATAAAGCAGCCTGGCATATGCTATTGCAACAACACATCATGGCTGGCTGCTTGCGTCCATCAACCAGTGAACACTCTTCTCCAGCCTTCATCATCCCTAAGGTAGATGTAAGTGTGCTTCCTTGATGGGTCAATGATTTCCAGGTGCTCAACAAGAATACAATACCTGACAACCACCCACTTCCACTGATCTCCAATATTCTCCATGACTGTGCAAAGGGTAAGATTTTTGGCAAAATTGACATGACTAACTTGTTTTTTCAGACCAAGGTGCATCCTGATGACATGAAATGGCTCACAGTCCATACACCATGGAGCCTTTATGAATGGATGGTAATGCCAATGGGTGTATGGAATGTGCCTGCATATCACCAGTGGCACATGACATGTGCCCTCTGACCCCTTATTGGGTGCATCTGTCATGTGTATTTGGATGACATTATCATCTGGTCACAAACCATCAAGGAATATGACAAAAACATTCATGCAGTACTTACTGCCCTGTGTGACACCTCTCTCTTCTGCTCATCAAAGAAGACTTCACTCTTCTGTGATGAAATTGACTTTTTAGGACACCATATTTCTGCACATGGCATCGAAGCTGATCCAAAGAAAGTTGCCAAAGTCCTTGACTGGCCACGACCATGCTCTGCAAGTGATGTCCATCAATTCCTGGGTCTTGTCCATTACCTTGGAGACCATCTGCCTGATCTTGCATGCCATACCTCCATACTGAATGCTTTGATGATGAAGGCTGCCAAGCGTGCCTTTCTAGTGTGGTTGCCACATCATCAGGTGGCCTTTGAGGGTATCAAACAACTTGTAGTCAGCCCAGCTTGTCTCACAACCATTGATCATGAAAACCTGGGTGACAATCTCATTTTCCTGACAATGGATGCTTCTGATTATTGTACAGGTGCAGTTCTCTCTTGGGGACAGGACTGGAAATCTGCATGACTTGTTGCCTTTGACTCCGAACTGCTGTGGGATGTGGCACTCAACTACCATGTTCATGAGAAGGAACTCCTTGCCATTGTCCATGCATTGAAGAAATGGTGTGCAGACTTATTGTGCATGCACATCATCGTTTACACTGATCACTGCACCTTGCAAAATTTCGACACTCAACATGATCTATCTCAATGGCAGGTGCAATGGGCTGAGCTCATGTTGCAGTTTGACCTAGAAATTTGATATATCTGAGGAGAAGACAATGTTGTTGCAGATGCCTTGTCCCACCGTCATGACAACAAGCCACTGGAGGAAGATGCACCTGCTGTGGTGGTCGCTGCTGCCTTGTCTCACTATCCCAATGTGGAAGACATGGCAATAGTGGCTAGCAATGTTTCCCTTCTGCAACACGATTGGGCCCTCACCCTACAATTTCTTCATGGGTATACCAACAATGCTTACTGTCACAAACTCTTTTCACTTCTGGGATCCCTGCCTGGCTTGTCAGAACATGGAGGCCTTTTGTTCCTCAACAATTGACTGGTCATGCTAGATGATAAGGAATTGTGCACATGTTTGTATCACCTGGTGCATGACACATCTGGTCATTTTGGGGCAGACAAGAGTTATGAGATGCTATGCCATTCCTTTTATTGGCCCAATATGTGACAAGATCTGATTGACCATTATATCCCCAGCTGTGTGGCATGCATGCAGCACAAATTGCCCACTACAAAGCCAGTGGGTCCTCTGCACCCCTTGCCAGTTCCTGATGCTCGTGGTGATTCTGTTGCAATTGATTTCATAGGTCTGCTATCTGAAGACGAGAGGTACAATATGCTACTCACAATGATGGACTGCCTCGGTGCTGACATTCGCCTGGTGCCATGTTGGGACAATATTTCTGTGTGCACACTGGCCCATTTGTTTTACAACCACTGGTTCTGTGAAAATGGGTTGCCAACTGAGATTGTCTCAGATCATGACAAGCTTTTTCTCTTCTGTTTCTGGAAATCACTTCATCAGCTCACTAATGTTTCATTGAAGCTTTCCAGTGCCTACTATCCATAAACTGATGGTGCCAGCGAGCACACTAACAAAACCATCAGTCAGTGCATCCAGTACCTCATTACACATGACCAGCAGGGTTGGGTTCATGCACTGCCTCAGGTGAGATTTTCTATCATGAACTTGGTAAATGCAAGTACTGGTTCCTTGCCTTTCCAGCTCCACATTGGGCATACACCACAGTTGATTCCTGCCCTTGTTCCTCGTGATGTGCTTGTGGAGGATGAGTTTGATGCTCAGCAGTTCCTGCAATAGTTGCAGGCAGATGTCTTAAAAGCACAGGACCACTTGCAGGCCATGAAGGTCTCACAGGCAGCATTGGCAAACAAACACAGGTTGATGGATCCTATGTTTGTGGTCGGAGATCGTGCGATGCTGTCGATGAAGAACTGCAGACATGATTACATGGCTGGTGGGGATGGACACATTGCAAAGTTCATGCCTTGTTATGATGGATCATACTGCATTATTGCTGCCAACCCAGTGACATCCACATACACACTGGACCTCCCTGCATCCTTCCACATCTCTCCCACCTTCCATGTCAGTCCCCTGTGAGCATTCAAGGACAATAATGACACGAGGTTCCCCACCCATGCTTGCCATCTTCCAGAACCAATCTTGATGGTGAATGGCAACCTGGAACATCACATTGAGTGCATCCTGGAAGAAAGACATTTTGGTCAAGGATGGCAATATCTGGTTCATTGGGCAGGGTTTGGGCCAGAAGATGATGAGTGGTTGCCAAGGAAAGAGCTGAAAGACTGTGAGGTACTGGACATTTGGGAGAGCTCGAAAACTCCACAGGGTGGGAGGGTGTAAGCCCTCCTGCTCCCTTCCCTTCCACTCCTGTTCACTCCTACTTTCATCATCACAATATGTCACCCACCATCATCCACATTCCAACACCACATGACATCATCAGTACTTGGAGACTATATATATGAGGGCTGCTGGTAGTTGGACAGTTGTTGTCACTTCCCCCTCATTTGTATCTGTGCTCATTCATATTCAACTATGCTTGTACACATTCCCTGCCATGCAAGCTCCCTTAGTGTAGTCTGTCTACTGATGGACTTTCATGGAATTGACAAACTAAATAATGAAAGGAGGCATAGCCAATCAGAATAACAAGGAGGTACATAAAAGGAAGTATCACATGGTCTGGAGGTTAGGGGATGCATCCTAAAGGAGCTCACATTGGAGCTGCATCAGAGATGGAACCAGAGGACTGGAGTGATTGCACAGCATATGACAACTCTACATCTTAGATATGCAGTTTGAATATCACCATAGTCACCTCTGGTCAAAAATATGACCCCCTCCATCTGCTCTACTCTGACCCTCTGACCTCTGAGGATGCAAGTATAAAGGGGCAACACATACAGTGGCTCAAAAAAGTGTCCCAATGTTGTGGCATTTTAGACAAATGGGTTAACTGCCAAAGATATAGGACAAACAAGACCAAACACTTGCAGTATGGAAGATAGTACTTGCTCTTGGCATCCTAACCCCACTTAGATCATGTGATTTGGTTGTCATGGCACTGAGATATAACCATTTTAAAATGACATGTCATTGAAACAATTATTTGAGCATCATTTCAAATCTGCACTTTTACCACTTAGTATGCCTCCTTTGCCCTGTATCACTGCATTCATCCTTCTAGGTATGTGTTTTATCAATCTTTGACACTCTCCAATATCAATCTTACTCCACTCCACTATAATCCTCTTTCAAAGTTCCAATTCTCCTCTAGATGATCTTGAATAGTTGTTGAGCTTTTTTTCAGTATTTGTTAGATCTATTCAATGGAGCTAAGGTCTGGAGACTGAGCTGGAAAGTACAGAAGTTTGATTCCATAAGAATCTAGCCAATATTGAGCACTTTCAGAGAGTGCTTGGAGTTATTATTTTGTTGAAAGAGGATACTCTTCTTAAGAATCCTTGAACTCTCCATGCTTGGAAGCAGATTATCCTCAAAAATGGAAACATGTTACTCAGGATTCATCTTGCCCTCCACCTCTGCCAGAATCTCCACACTGTTACATCCTATATATCACCAAACTACCAAGGAACCTCCTTCAACTATGTCCTACAAAGGTTTGTCTGCCACTTTCTATACATATTTCCCTTCATCTGACACAATCTTGTTGATCTTCATCTCATCTGAACAAATACATCTAGTCTAGTCCTCCATAGCTCAGTTTCAGTGCTGGAAAGAAAAGCTAGCCACTATTTTCTATACTTGGAAGACAAGAGAGGCTTTCTTTTGTTGATTTTATTATTTAATGAAACAAACTTGAGGGCATTGTGAGCAGTCTAGTGTTATGATTTTCTCCTTTCATCCATGTATCTACCTTGTTTCCATTCTTACCATTCACTGGGTAGCTCTGCTCCTCTTTGTTTATCCTTATGTCCATGCTCTTTTTCTCATTGGTCAGTTCTCCCTTGACATCTGGATCATATCTGATGACTACCTTTTACCATGATTCATTTTGTCCCTTGCTGTGCCTTGATGGTAGCAGCTTACCTCATTTTTCTACCATGTTCTATAGGCTTCACTGCTGACACATCTCAGCCTATATATACTGTTAGTTATGCTGTACTTCTCTTCACTCTTGTTCTGCACAATACAATGCAGTCTTTTGTCACTCCTCTCAGTCTTTGGTCCTTGTGCCTCAAGTCTCCTTGTGGCCCTCATCCCTAGTCCCTATCCTTGTTCTCCTAGGTGGTTGGAGTGTTGTTGACCTCTTCATGAGTGTCTGCTCCACCACAGGTTGCTCAAATGACATGAGAGTGCATTCAGCATAACACCTAGGAAGAGATGGGACAGAGGAGAGTAGAACTGACAAGATGGGTGACTAACACAGCATGTTCAGCCTTCACAGTAAAAATACTAGAGGCAAATCTTCTTCTATCAATACAGTGTCTCAATGTTATATTGCACACCAGTAATTGACTGATATCTCAACAACAACACAACATTATCTAAAGATGTTAGGGAGTGGAATGTAGAGAAATCAGTTCTCTAAAAGATGTTCCAGATATATAAATTAATATATCCACATGTGCATGCTCTAGATGCAAAATACAAAAGGGTGTCATTTTGACCCCTGAAAATACTGGGTTTCAGAACTCAACCATTTCAG
>JBBPTT010000412.1:0-25477 GCA_038094175.1 Boletellus aff. lepidospora
CATCTCAGATCTCATCAACAATATGAAAGAATCCACCATTTTTATGAAACTCAACATCCGATGGGGATACAACAACATTTGACTCTGAGAGGAAGATCAATGGAAAGCCGCTTTCATCACCCCCCTCGGTCTCTTCAAACCTACAGTCATGTTCTTTGGTTTTAACAATGCCCCTCCCACTTTCCAGAGCTTTATGAACCATATCTTTGCTGACATTCTCACCAAAGGTTGGTTAAAGATTTACATAGACGACATCGGCATACACACCAAGGATGACATTGAACTCCACCACCGACATACTCTTTGAGTTTTCCAACAACTCTGAGATCACAACCTGTCGCTTAAACTCTCCAAATGCTCTTTCAACACTCTGAAGATGGAATACCTTGGGATGATCATTGGCCAAGGACATGTAGAGATGGACACAGTCAAACTAACCACTATAGCAGATTGGAAACCTCTGATCTCAGTCAAAGGCATTTGTAGTTTCCTTGGATTTGCTAACTTCTACAGAAAATTCATCCCAAATTTCTCCAATATCATTGCCCCCCTCATCCTCCTCATCAAGAAGGACGAACCCTGGCTCTGGACTCCTCTTCAGGACAAGGCCTTCTCTGCTCTCAAAGCTTCCTTTTCTTCCACCCCAGTCCTCTCGCTCCCTGATCCCTCTAAACCATTTTCTCTGATGACTGATGCTTCTCTCCTCGCTGCAGGGGCCATCCTTCTCCAAGCTGACATTAACGGTGACCTCCACCCATGTGCTTATTTCTCTAAGATGTTCAGTCCTGCTGAATGAAACTATGACATTTACGATAGAGAACTCTTAGCAGTCATTCTGGCCCTGCAAGAATGGCAACACTACCTCCTTGGCACCTCTCACCCAGTTACCATTCTCACCAACCACAAGAACCTCTCATATCTTAAAGACCCCCAAAAACTCTCTCGTCATCAAGCTCACTGGTCACTTTTCCTTCAAGACTTTGACATCACCTGGAAGGTCACCCCCAGCACACAAATGGGACCAGCTGATGCTCTTTCCCAATGGGATTCCATGGACACCTCCCTTGACAATATCACCCCCATCCTCCCAGAACCCACCATCATTGCCACTTTCGATCTCGCCCTAGCAAATAAGATCTCTGCTTCCTCCCTGTCTGATCCTCTGATCCTCCATGCAGTTAATGCTCTCAAAGATAATTCCCCTCTATTCCCTCACTCCTCCCTCTCTGACTGGTCCCTACATGATGGGAAACTATACTTCAGAGACTGCCTCTATGTTCCCCCTGACACCTGCTCAGATCTCCTTCACTCCCTCCACTCCTCCTCCACTTCTGGCCATGCAGGACAGTTTCACACCAAGGTCTTAGTGGAGCATGATTATTGGTGGCCTGGCCTCGCCACCTTTGTCAAGAACTTTGTGGCCAGCTGTGCCCTCTGCCAGCAGTCTAAAGTCAACACCCATCCCACCGTTCCACCACTGAATCCCATTCCTTCGACTTCGACCCTCCCCTTTAAACAAGTCTCTGTTGACCTCATCACAGACCTCCCCTTGTCCTCAGGTTTTGATTCTGTCATGGTTGTAGTCGACCATGGCCTTACAAAGGGGGTAATTCTGCTCTCTTGTCTCAAAACCATTGACACCGCAGGTGTTGCCAAACTGTTTTTTGATAATGTCTTCAAATGCTTTGGCCTCCACAACTCCATCATCTCAGACAGAGGCCCCCAATTTGCCTCAGCCTTCACCCAAGAACTTGCAAGACTCCTCCAATATGACTTGTGCTTCTCCACCGCTTACCATCCCCAAATTGATGGTCAAACTGAGCAAACCAATCAAGAATTAGAAATGTACCTTCGTATTTTCTGTGCTAATAACCCTCTAGAATGGACAAATTACCTAACGACTGCAGAATTCCATCACAACTCCATCCCACACAGCTCCACCTGGAAATCACTGTTCTCTCTTCTCTTTGGTTATGAACCCCGAGCCTACCCTGCCTTGGGTAAAACCTTCCTCCCTGCCCTTACTGACTGCCTCTCCTCCTTAGCCAAGGCCAGAGAAGAGGCCCTCGCTGCCCATGACTCTGCTTGCCTTGCCATGACTTGACACTCCACTCGTTCTTTCTCTCCCTGGAAAGTAGGAGATAAGGTTTGGCTCAAAGCCACTAATCTCCGCATCCCTTACCCATCCAGAAAGCTCGCACCTAAACAACATGGACCCTTTGAAATCTCTCAGGTCCTATCACTGCTCACCTACCAACTCTGCCTTCCCCTCACATGGAAGATCCATGATGTCTTCCATGCCTCTCTTCTATCCCCATTTAAACAAACTGATGCACATGGCCCATCATTCTCTAGACCACCGCCCACACTGATTGCTGATGAAGAAGAGTACAAAGTCGAAGCACTTCTTGCACACCAGGGATCCCCTGGCCGATATAAGTACCTGACCACATGGAAAGGTTACGGCTCATCAGAAAATACATGGGAACCTGAAAGTAATCTCCATCACGCCCCCCTTATTCTTTCCAAATATAAAAAAGACCATCACTTACGTTAGCTTTCAAAAAAAAAAAAAAAAAGTATTTAGTCCTTCGCCCTTTCATTCCCCTCCTCTTGACCCTCATCTTCATCACTCTCCTTGCCACCTTCTTCTCCATCTATTGGTTTTATATATAGCATGTCTATCCCCACCTCCCCACGATCGTCTCCTTCCTCCTCTATCTCTGCCACTTCCGTCCGTCGCACTACCCTTTGAAACATCCTGAGTCCAAACCACATGTACCTCCCTTGTATTCTGTGGCCCTTGTAGTACCTTGTCGTGGTGCTCGGGCTTTCCACCAGAGCTGCAAAAATCCCCTTCCTTCAAGCTCATTGTCCAAACTGCATTCGACAAAGTGGTGACATCTCTCTAGTCATTGTATCCTGAGCCCTCTCTTTTGCCAGGCTTGCATGCCTTCCAAAGGACTGACAGAGAGGTACAGACTGACCTGGCCCTTAACCCAGGATGACCTCCTCGCTCACCACCTTAGCCTCACTTGGACCTCGTTGCCTGGTCACTCCTGACCATCTCCTACCATCATTACCATCATGGCCATCACATCTTATGTCATCCCTATCATTTGTCATCATCATTCGCTGATTATCACAATCGTTACACCACCCACTCACTTTTCACCCCTACTCACCCCCTACTGCCACCTTACCAGCACCCTCTTTGTTTGCCTTCATTTGGGCTCTCTCTGGACTCCCTTGCTTGCCCTGAAGCACGGTCAATCGACCCTTTTAAAGAAGAGTCTTTCATAATCTCTTAAACCTGGAGTTTAAGTATACAAAGGGGGTAATGTTATGGTTTTTCCTCTTTTTACTGTTCTTCCTTAGTTTCTCTTTCATTTGTGTAGAACATGTACTCATTCCCATTCCTACATGTCCTCCTACCCTTAGTTCCTAGTTCTATTCACTTGTCTCATGGTAGCCCCTTTTTACTCACTTTACCTCACTAGCTACCTTTTACTACTGAGTAGTACTTCATCTTTCTACCTAGTCCTATAGCTTGTTACTCACATAACTAGCTATCCATACCATTAACTACAGTGTACTTTCTTTACTCTTATTCATGGGAATACACATAGTCTTTTGTTGCTCCTCAGGTCTCTAAGTCTTTCGAAATCCTCAGTCCTCGAATACCCACTCAAGTCCTTTGTTGTTACAAGAAATGCCACCATTTCTAGACCAGCACAATGTGGTATGACCTTGATGAGTTTTTCTTCTCCTTCTACCTATGCTTCTCACCTTGTGACTTCATCTGATAGTCATCTTCGATCAGATCTGTACCCGATTCCTATCCCACCCCAGTTTAGTCTTGACCATGATGTGCCCATTTCTATTTTGGACACTTCTCTCCTAAGATGATTCTCTCGCATCATCTCGTGTTCCATCCTTCCCCCTGGATACCATAGTCCTTTGCCATGATAGATGACCCTCTATTGGCCGATTCTTAGTCATGACAGATATTCAAGCAGTATATAAAGACTTGTGACCTGTACTACTATTCCTTAGCTAGTTCTACACAATCTATGTGTAGTTTTCTGGCCTCCACGAGACTGCTCATTGCAGTTAGTGAGAATCTCTTGTGTCTTCACACTACACCTCAGAGTGTGCACTCGACTAGTTGCTTTCATTGGTTCTAGAGTTGTTGTCAAACCTTTGACCTTGCTGGATAACTCCACACAAGCATAACAAAAGAACTAGCTCTCTTCTTGTCCCTGCTTTTCAGCAGAAGGACCTCTCGCAAGCAAGCACAAAGTCACCAAGAAAACCAGATCTGATAATCCCCATCCTGATCTTGGTCATCACTGCCATTCTGAAATTGGTAGATTCTGCAGTTGCCACTATTGCCCTGCACACAGTACTCGCTTGCTGGTCCAGATCCACTTAGAAGCCCCCCCCGCCTCCAAAGAGGTGGAAGGGCCCTAACTAGTCAAAAACATCCAGATCCAGAATCCGACCACCTGAGCATTCTGACGAGGAAGAGCATTACGTTACAAACTCACCTGCTCCTCAACCCGAAAGACGAAGACTAACTGGAACTGCTCAACTACCAGTCAACCCGTTTCAAACCCCAAGGAGACTTCGTCAGCTGTCACAAGCATCCCCGGCACCACCAATCATCTCTATCCCTGGTGAACGAGAGGGTAACAAGCATACCGGATTTTCCACCCCAAGAGAACCCTCTCCAATTGAGTTATCTCCTCCACACCCCTTACCGATCATGACTCACCAAGTGACTGGACCAGCCTCTGCTCCACAAATACCTCCTCCAACTCCAGCTCCCATTATCACCAAGAAATCTGAAATAAGAGCAGGATGCCCGGAAAACTTCAGCGGAAAGGTGGAGGATGCCAAAAGATGGTTCAGAGCAATGAAGGCCTACTTCATACTCAACCATGAAGTATATGATGAACTCACACAGATTGTCATTCTCCTGAATAACATGAAAACTGGATTAGCAGCCACATTTGCAGAAGGATGGTATCAGAAGCTGGATGATGCTGCCAGTGGAAAAATCAACATCACCTTTGCCGACCTGGAGAAAGACTTCTTCACAACCTTCTCCCTAGGTGATGCTCAAGCTGATGCGCAATCTAAGCTTTACGCTTTGAAACAGGGCAGAGGAACCTTCCCAAACTTCTGAGCTCAATTTGAATTGTTAGTCACCAATGCAGGGATGGGACATCAAGACACAATCTTGATAGATCTGCTCAGAGTAGCAGTAAACAGAGACATAGTAAACCTGATGACTGCTGTAGATCCCACTCCCGATAAATGGACCAAGTGGATGGAGAAAGCTGCACAATTTGACCAAATCAGAATGAGGACACAGCTCCTCCGAATGGGTCAAACACGCCCTGAATCTGGGTCTTCCAGAAATCACAGAGATCTGAACGCCATGGACATAGATGTCATCAAACTTTCCCCTGTGGAAAGAGCAGAACACATGAAGAACAATAAATGCTTCATCTGCCACAGGGTTGGATGTTCCACTAGGAACCATCACTCCAATAGGCCAACCTTCAGAGGAAGGACTAGGGAAAAGGATTACAGGAAAGTACCTCCCCCATCGAGAAATGCGCTGCCCACATGAGTATTACAAACAGATGACGAAGTTCAGACCTTCTTGGAAAACAATCGCATCCCGAAGGCAGAGGCACTCAAAGTCCTCGAAGTATGCTTCTCTAAAGATGAGGAAGAAGCAACTAGGGAACCAGTCCCCAGTGAGCAGAAAGCTGAGGATTTTTGAAGGGGAAAAGTGTTTCAGCATCACCAATCCCCACGACCACTATTCCTGTAATTGTATCACCAATCACAGACCGAGCAATTTGACTTCCCATCACTCTTTGTGAAAAGGAAACAGGAAAAACCGCTGATATATCCACTTTGGTGGATAGTGGAGCAAGTAACTGCTTCATAAACAGAGACTTGGTAGAACGACTCCATCTGAAAACCAAGAAACTTAAAATACCTATCAAAGCCACCAACATGGATGGAACCCAAAATGAAAATGGACTCATATGAAAAAAGGTGACACTCTCCATCACCATGGAAGACCTACTCTTGGAAGAACAGGACTTCCTTGTCATCAATTGTGGGGGAGAAGAAGCAATTTTGGGAATGTCCTGGCTGAAACTAGTAAACCTGGAAATAGATTGGGCTAAAGGCGAAATCACTATCCCTGCTTCAGTTGATCCAATACCACATTCTCAAGATCACATTGAACAGCGATATCTTCTGTGTTACTTATCAACAGATCCAAACGCCTACATCAATCAAGAAATAAGAAGGATAACCCATTCTACGGAAATTGCCCAAGCAGAAATGGCCAATAAAAAGGAAACCATTCTTCCCCCAGAATTCAAGGAATGTCGCCGAGTGTTTGAAGAACCCCCTTTGGGCAAACTTCCCCCATCCCAGAAGTATAATCACCACATCGATCTCAAAGAAACCTTCGTACCGAAGGTAGCCAAAATCTACCCACTCAACCCAAAAGAGTTGGAAGCTTGTAAAGCGTTTGTCGATGAAAATCTAAAGAAAGGAACAATAGTACCTTCGCAATCTCCTCAGGCTTCACCTTTCTTTTTCGTACCAAAGAAAGACAGAGGGTTACACCCCTGTCAAGATTATCAATATCTGAATGAGCATACAGTCAAGAATGCATATCCCTTACCCCACATCTCTGAGCTGGTAGATCAACTCAAAGATGCCACAATTTTCACCAAAATGGACATCAGATGGGGATACAACAACATATTGATTCATCCCCCAGACCAATGGAAAGCAGCCTTTATCACCCAAGTAGGATTGTTTGAACCCACGGTTATGTTCTTTGGGCAAAGCAACTCCCCAGCTATGTTCCAAGTGCTCATGAACCATGTGTTTGCTGATATGATCGCTGAAGGCTGGCTAATCATATACATGGATGACTTGATTATCGCATCCAAGCAACCAGACGAACATACCAAAAGAACCTGACGAGTCCTTCAATGAATGATGGACAATGACTTATTCCTTAAGCTAAGTAAATGCTCCTTCAATGTCACTGAAGTCAACTACCTTGGAATGATAGTCCGACCCAGAGAGATTACTTTAGACCTGGGAAAGCTTAAAGCAATCTTGGAATGGAATAGCCCAACCTCAGTAAAACAAATCCGTTCATTCATTAGATTCTGTAACTTTTACAGAAAGTTTATTCCCGACTTCTCTGGGATCAGTCGACCCCTTCTTGACCTCACAAAAAAAGGAGTTAATTGGAATTGGTCGCCGGAATGCAAGAAAGCCTTCAGAACTTTGCAAAAAGCCTTTACATCCAGACCCGTTCTCAAGATGCCAGACTCTACCAAACCATTCACCATAATGACTGACGCTTCCCTCACTGCTGCAGGAGCCGTTCTCATGCAAACTGATGGGAATGGAGACCTCCACCCTTGCGCCTATTTCTCCCGAACCTTCTCCCCAGAGGAATGAAACTATAACATCTATGACCGGGAGCTATTAGCAGTTATTTGAGCACTGGAAGAATAGAGACACTATCTATCAGGAATGGAACATCAAGTGACGATCCAAACCGATCATAAGAATCTGGCATACTTCAAACAACCCCATAAGCTATCCCGCCAACAGGCCAGATGGATGTTGTTTCTACAAGACTTTGATATCCGTTATCAAAATCTCCCTGGAAACAAAATGGCCCCTGCCAATGCTTTATCCAGAAAGGAAGAGATCAATACCGCCGGAGACAATCAAGACATTGTGCTCATCCCAGATGACCATTTCATTAATCTAATTGACCTTGCTATACAAGAAAAGATAATCTGATCCACCAAAGATGATCCTCTCATGAAGAATGCCATTGCAGCAGCCTGTTACAAGAAATGCCACACTCTCTCAACCGGCACAATGTGGTACGACCTTGATGAGTTTTGCTTCTCCTTCCTCTTATGTTTATCGTCTGGTAACTACCTCTGATAGTCATCTTTGATTGATTTCCTATCCGATTCCTATGCCACCTCAGTTTACCCTTGATCTTGATGTGCCCATCTCTATATCGGACACTTCTCTCCCAAGATGATTCTCTCGCATCATCTCGTGTTCCATCCCTCCCCTGGTTACCGCAGTATCTTGTCATGCTAGATGACTCTCGAGTGGCCAATTCTTAGTCATAACAGATACCTTAGTAGTATATAAAGACTCGTGACCTGTACTACCATTCTCTAGCTAGTTCTACGCAATCTACATGTAGTTATCTGGCCTCCTCGAGACTGCTTGTCGCAGTTAGAGAGATCCTCCTCGTGTGTCTTCACACTACACCTCGAGTGTGCACTCGACTAGTTGCTTTCATTGGTTCTGGACTTGAGGTCGAACCTTTGACCTTGCTGGATAGCTCCATGCAAGCGTAACACAGCCCAAATGGGATCATCACTTTTTCCTCGAGCCAATGCTGCTGACTGGAGATGGGAGGATGGGATGTTATATATCAAGGAACGTCTTTTCATTCCTGAATTACTATGGCAGAACTTGGTCACTAAATTGCATGAATCACCTGCTGGAGGCCATGGTGGATATTTCAGAACCCTATCCCTACTCCAGAGGGATTATTGGTGGCCGGGCCTGTCAACCTTTGTCCACAGATTTGTACAGGGCTGTTCAGTATGTCAAGCAAACAAGGTTAATACTCACCCCACGACACCACCACCCATACCAAACCCTATAGAGGCAGACCGACCTTTCCAGAATATCTCTATGGATCTGATCACCAATCTCTCACTATCCAATGGCTTTGATTCTGTCTTGGTCATGGTCGACCATGGCCTTACAAAGGGGGTAATTTTCCTCCCTTGTAACAAAACCATAGATGCAGCAGGGGTAGCAAACCTGTTTTTCAGAAATGTCTTCCCCAGATTTGGACTCCATGATTGAGTCATATCTGATAGGGGTCCCCAATTCACATCAGCATTCACTAGGGAGCTTGCCTGACTTCTACAATACGACCTGGCTTTGTCCACAGCCTATCACCCACAAACTGATGGAGAAACCGAGCATGTCAATCAAGAACTAGAAACTTACCTTCAAATATTCTGTGATGGAAACCCTGCTAAGTGGCACAATCTTCTCCCTATGACTGAATTCGCTCATAATTCCACCACTCATTCAGTCACCGAACAGACACCATTCACCCTCATGATGGGATATGAACCCTGAGCCTACCCCACTATTGGAAAGACATTCCTCCCTGCCCTAGAATTGTGCATGACCATTCTTGATAATGCCTGAAAAGAAGCAAAGTCCACTCATGTAACAGCCCAATTATGCCAGAAGGAAAGAAATTGGTCTAAATATCGCCCATTCAAAGTCGGCGACAAAGTCTGGCTGGACGGAAAGAATCTTCGTATTCCCTACCCATCCAGGAAACTTGCCCCTAAATGAGAAGGCCCCTTTGAAATTGAAAAAGTTATCTCCACCGTGGCCTTCCAACTTCGACTACCATCCTCTTGGAAGATTCACCTGGTCTTTCACACCTCACACCTCACCCCCTATACTGAAACACCTGAACATGGTCCAAACTTCATTCAACCACCACCTGATACTATTAATGGGGAAGAAGAATATGAAGTAGAAGCAATACTTGCACATCGGGGAACTTTTGGACGATGGCGATATTTGGTTAAATGGAAGGGATATTCTTCGGCCGAGAACACCTGGGAATCCGCCATAAATCTATCCAATTCCAGAAAGCTATTATGAGATTATCAAGCAAGACACCTGGGTACCTTCCCGCAATAGAAAACCAGTTTCTCCCAATCAAAGAACCCTGATTCCACAGCCCTGGTTTGATACGATACCCTGGTCTGTGCACTGCCAACACTATCTATAAAAAGCGACCTCGCACAACGAAGCCCACCAGCATTACTGCTACCACAGCCATAAACCCCCTCCATCATGAACTTCTCCATTGACTTCTACGAGACGCTCCTCATCCTCACCACCCTCCTCTTCTATATAGCCCACCTGCTCCATGATCTCGCAGAGAAAGTGAGGTTTTGGGCAGTAGAAGTACATGTTTGGGACAAAGCCCTGCTATACCTGTCATGGGGTGACAGGTCCATAGAAGCAGGACAAGAATGATAGTGGGTGGGGACCCCCACATTGGGGCCCAGGGTCGAAATAAGGCGCTGATGCGCCCATGCTAGCCGACAACAACGGATGGTAGCACCACAAGACAGGGACTGGAGGGTGGTGACAGAGCTGGAGGTGGAACATTTAGTGGATTCGCCAATGCTGAATAGGAGATGGGCGGACCTGCAATGAATAAAAGGATGGCTTTTGTAACCCCTCCAAAACTGTCTGATCACCATGGCCCACACCTACACTCCTCCTACATCCGTTCCCGACCCTATGGAGGGATATTGCCTGGCACACACCGAAGAGAACGCCTTAGGGGAGATCTATCATTTTCATCGCCTCCCTAAACTGCAACTATGGCAGGCACTGGAAAAGATCCTACAGGATGTACACCTTGTCCTAATGATCAACCACATCCCCAAATTTGAAGCCAGCAAGTTTCTGCCCCTCACCCTTAACCTCTACCATTGCTACCACACCTTTTCCCTTCACACTGAACATCTTCCCAATGATTCCATGTTAGCAGCCCCCTATGCCATGTCCAGAATGGCTCTCTCACAAATGAAAGACTACATCCTGGAGCTGCTTGTTTGACATGGGATTATACCCATCCTTGCAGGGCTCCCCACGCTGCCCATGTATGAGTTCATGTGGCCTATCCTGCAATCACTTGATGCCTCACAAACCCAAGACTTTCTTATGGTTGGATTTCTATCTGACCCCCTCGCTCTTCAAACAGACCCCCGCCAGTATATCCCTGTACCCTCACCAAGCAATCCCATTTCCCAACTGGCTACCTACACCCCTACATGCCCTCTCAGGAAGGTATCTTCGCACATGGCAGAAGGTGAATTCACATCACCCCTAGAGAGAACCGACACTCTATTCTCTAGAGAAAATGAGCAACCCATCCCAACTCCTCCTCCCCGAACTTGATCTAGATCCCGAAGAGCAGCTGCTCATCAAAGATTTGACGATCAGTTCTTGCAACCTCTCATCACCTCTCTCGTCAACTTCGTCACTAGAGCAACTCCTTGAATGACTCATTCCCCCATCTGTTACACTTGCAGGAACAGCAGACACTATCACCCTGATTGCCTGGAATACACCTGCCCATTGTGTAGGGTATCGGCACCCGGTCACTCCCAGTACAACTGTCCAAGATGTCATTGTGGAATCTGTGATAGTGTGGCGCACACTATGGAGAATTGCCCACAGAACAGGAATACCACTTCCACCAGCTCTGATGGAGGTGAGAGCGAACTCTAGATGGATCATCCCCAGGTATTTGGGAATGTCAGAGGCAGGGCCTCTGATCTACGCTGGAGGTATTGTTACAAGAAATGCCACCATTTCTAGACTGGCACAACATGGTATGACCTTGATGAGTTTTTCTTCTCCTTCTACCTATGCTTCCCACCTTGTAACTTCATCTGATAGTCATCTTCGATCAGATCTGTACCTGATTCCTATCCCACCCCAGTTTAGTCTTGACCGTGATGCGCCCATTTCTATTTTGGACACTTCTCTCCTAAGATGATTCTCTCGCATCATCTCGTGTTCCATCCTTCCCCCTGGATACCACAGTCCTTTGTCATGATAGATGACCCTCTATTGGCTGATTCTTAGTCATGACAGATATTCAATCAGTATATAAAGACTTGTGACCTGTACTACTATTCCTTAGCTAGTTCTACACAATCTACGTGTAGTTTTCTGGCCTCCACGAGACTGCTCATTGCAGTTAGTGAGAATCTCTTGTGTCTTCGCACTACACCTCAGAGTGTGCACTCGACTAGTTGCTTTCATTGGTTCTAGACTTGTTGTCGAACCTTTGACCTTGCTGGATAACTCCACGCAAGCGTAACATTCGTCTCCCTTAGTTCTCCTAGGTGGACAGGACACTGTGACCTCTTCATGAGAGTCCACCCTTCCACAGGTTGCTGGAACGACACTAGATGTGCATTCCATGTAACAAGAATCACCTGGGATGAATACATTGAAGAATCCTTCTTCCAGTTCTTTCAGAAGTTGGCTCATCTGCCTTTTTCTTGTTACCATGTTGAATAAGTTTTGATACCATCCTTCAGCAAAGGTTGCAACCGTTCCACTTGTCATATTGTTGAGAATAATGACTGCTTGCACTAACTCATTATGAACCTCTCGATTGATCAGGAGGTAGGTTTTCATGGCACCAAACCATCGTTTAGCATCCTTAGTGACTCCACTAAAGGGGCTAGGATTTCCTGCATGGATTTCCTGGGGTTCTTCTGGGTCAGGATCGGGTGATGCTACTGGGGCTGGTAGGGCAAGGATAGGAGTAGGCATGGGTGGTGGGGTTGGTGGCGGTGGCACTGTGTGTTGTACCAAAGTAGTTGAAAGGCCAGGGATCAATGGTGGTCCGACTGAGTGGACTATGATTGGTGGTAAGATTAGGGCTTGCGTTGGAAATGTTACAGCCGGTATAGGTTCTTCTGGCTGAGTTGTTCTGGGGAGGTGATCTGGACTGTTATCTCAGGATAGGCTATGGGTGTAGGTGGTGGAGCCGATGGTAGTGCCGAAGGTCATCTGGGTGGTGGATATGGGGCTGTTCCAAAGGTGCTTGGTGGAGTGTTTGTTGCTCCAGCAATTCTTCCAGAATGTGGTGGCAGACTGGGTACTTCTCTGATGGCAGATCGTGTCGACAATGACCTGGGTGATCCATGAGTAGGCATGGTGGAAACTATCGGAGATCCTCCAATTCCTGGGATGCCAACTCGTGGAGAACCATGTCCTGTTATGGTTCTGATGCTGCTGGGTCGAGGGGATTCTGTTCCCATCATTCCTGGTACTCGAGGTGGTCTGGTAGACATTCCTAATATCATAGGAGGTAGGGGCACTTGCCGAAACTCCTGGACCTCCTGCTCTTCTGGTGAAGATGGGGGAGCATCTGTTTCTTCCTGCTGATTCTCTTGTTCCAATGAGGATTCCAGTACTCAATAACTTCTGCCATTCTTTGGGGAAGTTCTGGTTTGAGGTTGTCCATGGTCTTCTTTGACAGGCAGAGGAGTGGGTTGTCGTGGGGGGCGTTCTTCATCCCTGGAGGAAGATCCCCAATCTCAAAAGCTAGACATGCTTACTAATATCTTCTAGATCCGTTGTGGTCTGAAGATAGCTTTGATCGTGGCCGTCCTGATGATTGTGGCAATGAGGTGGTCAATGAGGATGATCATGGCTGCTACTTGATGAGTGGCAATAATAGCCAGTCCTAGTCTTCTCAGGAGGGCATTGGTTGGTGGCATGGTGTCAGCTAGAGTCCTACTGCTGAAAAGCAGGGACAAGAAGAAAGCTAGTTCTTTTGTTATGCTTGCGTGGAGTTATCCAGCAAGGTCAAAGGTTCAACAACAAGTCCAGAACCAATGAAAGCAACTAGTCAAGCACACACTCTGAGGTGTAGTGCAAAGACACAAGAGGTTCTCACTAACTATGATGAACAGTCTCATGGAGGCCAGATAACTACACGTAGATTGCGTAGAACTAGCTGGGGAATCCCAGTACAAAGGTCAAGGAACTATATAGTATAGAATATGCTGTGGGCACTGCCCCGGGGTGAGTCATGATGAGTCAAGGGTAACTAGGGAAACTGATGTATCAATGCATAGCATCAAAGATTGGATCAAAGGATTAAGGGGTCAAAAGATGGTGGCTGCTAGGCTATGCATGGTTACCATCATTGTGAGATGGTGAAGGTGTGACATGGTGATGATGTGAAGGTGAGATGTGGTGACAATGTGAAAGGACTAAGGATTCTCTAAAGGGATCATCACAGAACAAGGTTGAGCATCAGACTTGTTGGCTGAAGTAAAGGGGACTTAGTGCTGGTATCATGGGCGACAGTTGGGATTAAGGAAAAACTGTAACACAGAGAAAGTTTGATGACATCAATGTCCATGGTGTTCAGATCTCTGTGGTTCCTGGAAGATCTTGATTTGGAATGAGTTTGACCCATTCTCAGGAGTTGGGTTCTAGTCCTGATTTGGTCAAACTGCACAGCCTTTTCCATCCATTTCATCCATTTGGTCAGGGGTGGGTCAACTGTGGTCATCAGGTTTACAATGTCCCCATTTACCACTACTCAAAGGAGATCTATCAAGATTGTCTCTTGATGTCCCATACCCACATTGGCAACCAACAGCTTGAATTGAGCTCAGAAGTTAGAGAAGGTTCCTCTGCCCTGTTTTAAAGTGTAAAGCTTGGATCATGCATCAGCCTGGGCATCACCTGGGGAAAACATAGTAAAGAAATCTTTTTCCAGGTCATCGAAGTTAATGTTGATTATCCCTTTTGATGCATCTTCCAGTTTCTGGTACCATCCTTCTGTGAAAGTTGCTGCCAACCCTGTTTTCATATTGTTGAGAAGGATGACAATTTGTGCCAGTTCATCATAGACTTCATGATTCAACATGAAGTAAGCTTTCATGGCTTGGAACCATCTCTTGGCATCCTCTGCTTTCCCACTAAAGGCCTCTGGACATCCGACATGGATTTCAGACTTTCTTGTGGATATAGGGGTTGGAGGAGGAGGGGCAGGTGGAGCTGCCAATTGAGCTGGTTGGTTAGACATTCCTGTAGTGATTGGTGGGGCTGACTCAATTGGGGATATGTTTTTAGGGGTAGTAAACCCAGTTTGTTGACTCAGCTGGGGTTCTTCTGGTTCAGATACAATAGTGACTATAGGCGGGGCTGGGGAGGCTTGGGAAGGCCTTTGGATTCTTCTTGGTGGGGCAAAGGGGTTTGGTGGGAGTTGAGATGATCTGCCAATCCTTCTGCTACTAGGTTGTGGAGATGGGGATGTGTGCCATGGGGGTTCATCATCAGGTGGGGACTCCAATATTCAAAATCTAGATCTCAACATTTTGTTGATTAATGGCCCTTCTGCTAAAAAGCAGGGCCAAGAAGAGAGCTAGTTCTTTTGTTACACTTGCATGGAGTTTATCCAGCAAGGTCAAAGGTTCAACAACAAGTCCAGAACCAATGAAGGCAACTAGTTGAGTGCACACTCTGAGGTGTAGTGTGAAGACATGAGACAATCTCTCTAACTGCAAGGAGCAGTCTCAAGGAGGCCAGAAAACTACACGTAGATTGTGTAGAACTAGCTAAAGATATGAATACATGGCACTGGGTTTATATACTACTCAGCTAGTAAGGATGACTAAGTGTCAGCTGGGTATGAGTCATTCCTTCTGACCAAGAAGTACTGTTGCAATGATGAAGGGGGAACATGAGGTGATGCAAGAGAATCACCTGAGGAGAAAGTGTCCAAAAAAAGAAGTGGGCATGAACAAGACTAGTGATCAGAGATGACAAAGGGAGGTTCAAGCTCAGTGGTAAAAATGGAGGGCATAGGGGGTTTATAGTCACAAAAGGAGATATAGGATGAAGAAGAATAAATGGTCTTAAAATCATACTGAGAAGGAGAAGATAAACTCATCAGGGTAAGCTCTTCTCTTCTTGGAGAGAGGGCAGTGGCATTTCTTGTAACAGTCATCATGTTGTGTGGCAGTTATACAAGGCTGTGTCATTTGTCATGTCATAACTGGTTATATTACACACAACTGCATATACCATGTCATACCATTACATTGTTGTATTTTGTGACTGCACTGCATTTCGTTAGCATGTTAGCATTGTTGATACAAACAACTAGATTGTGCTTGCTATATTACCATAGCTGGTTATGTCATGTGCATAGTGTCACAGAACCATTGAAAAACTAGCTCTGGACCAAACAATAACCAATTAGAATGAGGCTGTCAAAGACCAAACTAATTTGTTTAAATTAGCTATGATTGTAGTCTTTTGGTTTTTAAAAAATATGGTACTAATGAAAAACTGGTTTAAACTGGTCCTAACCAGTCTTTCACATATGTAATATGATTACCCATAGATAAATACACTTCCTTGAGTTTTCCAGATTTTTATATATTTTATTAAATTTTATTCCACCATTTCTTCCAAATATCCTCTACAAATGACATCTCTCCTAGAAATAGTCATATCTCATGATCCCATTGACAAAATACTATGACTTAAGTGCCTATAGAGAGTCATCAATATACTGTACAGCCAATCCCTATATGTCTAAGTCCTGTTGTGACAGGATCACATTGTGAAATATAGAGCAAACCATTCTAAATACTGGACATAGAGTAGCATTATTAAAATGGACATATCTTAGCCATTTCTGAACCAAATTTCATGATCAATGGGTCAAAATAAAGCTGAGAATGTGGGCTATCTGGCACCCCTATAGCTCCTATTTTATATCAGTTCAGAACTGGTTTGAACCAGTTCTCAAAAATCTTGAAACTCTTGAACCTGAACCTGAACCTAAGGTTCAGTTCAGAGGTTCTGGTTTGAACCTTAGATTCTGAACTGAACTTTGGCAGCCCTAGTCTGGTGAAGAAGGAGAGGTCTGGATATAAGGGGAAGTCTGGACTAGATCTGGAGGGGTTTGCTAGTATGGAGAATGAAGGGTATTCCAGGTAGAAACAGTAGTCCTTGGATATGGAGTTATCCTTATGATGGGTTTATCAAGGGAGAGGTGACTTAGCAAGTAGGCCTGGGTAGTTCTTGAGAGCAGGAAAGGAAAAACTGTAACAGTTCTTCTCATTGGGCACAAAAAGAAACTCTTTGGTTTTGATAGACCTTTCTTGTCTCTTGATACTCTTACCCTTGGATGACTGTTTGAATGCAATATAGACAATGAGGGAAACAGTGAAAGCATACTGCCTCTCAGCTGACTGGTCAGTCATGGATGGTATGCAAATTGAACTGATATACAAACTATACTAACTCAGTTATGTGTGCCACCTACTCATCTGCACCCAAGGTCCTTTCCTGGGCATCTCCAAGGCATGACTTTTCATGATGTGTTTCCCAGAGATTTGCAAACCACTGTAAATCCTACAGTCCAGGGTATGATTATGATTCACCCTTCCTGACAAGTAGTATTCTGACATCCCATTTCAAACAAAACACCCATACATTCTTCATGTATAAACACACAGTATCTTACACTTTGTGCAGAGCCTTTTCAGTGTCTATGATACACTGATTTCCACTTTGGCAAGGAAATTTCAAATTAGTGATAGTGATTTATAACTTGGAACCAAAAAATGTGTCCATTACAAGCTTAACCTGGAGTTGTTCCAGGGGTTGAGTTGACTCAACAGGGTGTAATCATGGAGAGAATCAGTGCTCAAGTATCCAAAATCCAAAAGCACTCCAGACCACTCAGTGACTGTGGTAGTATGCCAATGTTGTAGCTTCGTCAGTAGGCATGCAAACATGCTACACACTCAGTAAATCTTATGCAAACATGACAGACTACTCACATTGAAACGACTTGCATGGTCACGTCCCTTTTCATAACATTGCTCTTTACAGTAGTAACCATGTCTAGAAGCCGGTCGTCAGTATATGCCGTTGTAGACAGACAACACGGATGAACGTGCTTGCAGTCTGGTAACCGTGACCTGATAGCTTGTTATGTCAAACATTAAATCATCAATTCAGATTTACAGTAAGACCAGGATAAGGACATCACATACTTTGGGCCCTGTGCTTACCCCACCACCGAAGAACTGTCTGCTTGAAAAACTCTCGAATACAATCTCTACAAATCCAATCTTGTTTTGTCCAATCCTGAAAGGGTTCGGCCCTGTGCATAAACAATTCATGGAACAGGGTATCATAATTGGCTTCTTTGAGCGTGTCGAAGAGTGGTCTTTCAACCTGGTTGCATGGTAACTTGAGAAATATCTCATTAGGCGTTTCCAGGTCCCCTCTCAGGAGTACCCAGTCTAAGGAGCATGTAGGGCCTACAGCTCAACACGGGTGAGATGGCTTACTTGTTTCATTGAACAAGCGCGGAACGATCTGTGGCCTGGGCATGCTATACAGGTCAGAGTCGCATCGGCCACATGCTCGACCTGGTAATAGTAAGTATATGCGACACCTGCGTTGATCAGACTGACATGCGTCGTACGCCCCACATACTTCATCCAGAATTGACCCTACAAATCCGATTGGTATGTCGGCATTGCGTTGTGACAGGATGCCTTTGGCAGCGCCGAAAAGAAAATGGTCATATAACTCTTCCTCAAACAAGTAATCAGTTGGAAGCGGGTCGGAACTTTGCTCCTCGAAGCAACGCAAAATGAGGTGGGGACCTGAAAACAGAACCAGTCCGTCAAAGTCGTCTGTTGACACGGCGAACAGTTCCGTCAGCACGACAGAAGACTGGGGCAATATGCGGACTGACAGACTTCAAGAGATCCTATGTACTTGCGTTCAGCATAAAGTACCCAAAAACCTAGGTACTTTAAGAACGCGGACACCTTGATAATTTGAACCAATTCTTGAGACGTAAATTTGGTGAGGAAGCCCTCCTGGGTCTCAAGATCTGTGCCCTCTGTATGCTGTCCATGAACGGCACTCCCGTACCCATACAGAGTCGACATTATCCAAATCCGATACATCGCACGATGAAAGCGCCACGATTCAACGGACGATAGTCGACTCGTTCTCGACGACCTGTCCTTGTTGCTATTCAAAAAAAAAGTGAATCGGGCAGATCGATAGGAACGAGATGGATACCAACATCCAGCTGAATATATCTTCCAGCGCGGACACAACAAAGGCGTTCAAAGTCATGATCCGTTCCTCCTCGCGGGATAGTTTCTTATTGAGCACATCATTCTCGTCCAATTCCACGATGTTCTTGTGGTCGTTTCGCAATACCTGGTAACGGGCGAGCTGGAATGCTGGGAGTATGACGGGCCCACCAACGGGCTCATGGAGTTGGTGGGTACGGCTCGCCCCCAGAAGTAGAGGGGGGGTCATTGTTGTTCTTCAGTGGCACCACTGTAGGGCCCCCCAAGTTCCCTGGATGGTATTTGGCGTGGACAGAAGAGATCCCGTCGGGACTCGGAGGCCAGCCTCATGTCGGCCAAAGAGCCAACCATTGAACGTGTTCGGAACTTGAAGTAACATCTTACGTAACGACAGTCCTCGCAGTATCTTATTCGAGGTCATCCTACAAAAACAAGACAACCCGAAACACACACCGGGACAGACGACACAACAGGGTTCGGGTACATGTTGAAGAAGAAAAAATACATGCAATACATGTTGTACATGATGCTATCAACGACGCACTTTGCCAAACTTGCTTTTCAGTGTTCTCTCACTGGGGTTCATGACAGGAACCAAAAAAATGGTGTCAGTGACCAGCCTGACCATCGCTGACGCAGCGAGTATCGGGCATACAAAGACCCTACGTGCCGCGAGCATCATCTAAACGCGCCAGATCGTCCCTCGCGCCGAGCAACACGTCCTGTCCCCCCAAAAAGAACATTGTCAGCCCCCAAACACCAACCTACGTGCGCCACAATGAAAATTTGTCTGACCGTCACGAGCGCCTGCCGCGCCTCGTCCTTGATCTCCTTCCAGCGCCGTTCGTACGCTGCCAACAGTTGCTCCAGCTCCGTCTTCCGACCGACACCGCTCGTACGAATGATCGCTCGCAACACGATGATCCCCGCGACCCACTCGACTTCGTCCGACTCCCACACCGCATCGCGCGCCATCATCTCCGAGAACGTGAACATGTCCGTGCTCGACGGCGACACAGATCCGACGGTGTACTCGAGCTCTTGCCCGCCTTGCGCCGAACGGCAACGATAGCCCGTGTTCCCGTTCGTGCCGACAACGCCCACGCCAGGATTAGGACCTCTGATAATCCCGAGCTCGATCGCAGCGGCGTGCATCTGAGCCCATTGAACGTGATCCTTGCGCCGTCGTCTGTCCACCTTGATCCGCTCCATCTCGTCCGAAAGCGATCCATGCGCCGCCGCCGTCCCAGGACCAGCGACAGAACCCAAGCTCGAACTCGTGCTCGCGCTGGTGGGAGCCCATACCGAGGACTTGCGGAGCGCAGTCTGGAGTGCACGAGGGCCTGCCAGAGGACCAGCAACGTCTGCATGGACGAGCGTGTTCGGGAAGAATGCGCACGCGTCGATGAATCGCCGGAGTAGCGTATACAATACATCCGTCTGAGCTTGCCCTGTACTGGAGCTCGACGCTGACGTCGATGGGGAACCCACCGCGGTCGCGGATGTAGAGGCCGAAGTCGACGCGGCTGAGACGAGAAGAGACGAGGCGGCATCAAAGAGGACGTGTATGACGTGCGTGAGCGGGGTTGCGGAGGGGTGGGCGAGGACGTAGGACTGGATGAGCGACGAAAGGGTCGGGAGGTCGATCGTGTGGGCGATAAAGGCATCGCAAAGTTCAGAGGGGGTCACATTGATCGTGATCGGACTCGGTGAGGGCACTTGCACCGGGACGGGGACGGCGGATTGAAATGTGAATTGGAGTTGCTGGCTGGGCGAGCCAGACTGAGGCTGTTGTTGGTGTGAATGTACATGGGAGCCCGGATCGGAGGTATTCGAGGGGGTAGCAAAGGCCGTCGAGAGAGGTGGGCTCCACGAGATGCCGCCCGCTGGCGACGGTGTGAACGCGCAACAGCCAAGTCAGCCAAGCACAACGCACCCTTGTCGGACGGCTTCTTGGGCCGCGTTCGCCCCTCGAGCTTCCGCCTCGCCCGGCCTACGGTGTTCTTGTACCAATTGTATATTTGCTGATGCAGGGGGTGAGCGTGCGGGACGACAAGGATGCAGTATACCGCAGTTACCTCGCGGAACCGCGGTTCGGCCTCGTCGACACCTTGGAGATCCGGGGGGAGGCCGAACCGAACAAGGAACTCGCTGGCTCTGTCGAGCGCGAATTTCTTCGCATCGCCTCTGACATCGCCCCGGGTGCGCGTCTCGAAGCCGCTGATGTGGGAGCGAAGAAAGGCGAGCTGGTCCTCGGTGTATGGCTTGGGCAACCTGGGTTTGCTTATCCTGGGATCTCCGTCCATTGTCTGGATCGCGTCAAGCGGGCGCGCCACAGCCGCACAGGTCATCCCACTCTCGGTAACTCCCGAAAGATCGGATTCCATTATGTAAGGTATTAGTCTAACGTGCCCTCTCTACTCCTCCAACGGCTTGCGACACACGACCAGATACATCGGCGTGAAGAGCTGTTCATCTCCGTCAGTCGTTGTCTGCCACGCACACAACACATGCATACCTTGGTCTGCCCACCCTTGACGAGCGCGTCCCCGGCCACCTTGAGCTTTTCGCAAACCTCCCACGTGCCCTTGGGCACCAGGCCGAACAGCTCCAAAAACCGAAGCCCGGTATGCGTCACAATTTTGCCACTCCAGCTCGTACGCCACACCAACACGAGGTCCCACATCGTCTGCGCCTTGCGGAGATCTCCCTCGAGCGGGTAATACCACGGAATCACGTCCGCTCGCGCAGCAAGATCCTCCGCGTGCTCGATCTCGAACCCAACATCAGTAAATGCCTTGTGGGCCATCTTGAGCGGGCGCATCTCGGGAATGCCATTGCCAATCTCAATCTGGTGTGCGAGTTCCTTGTGCGAGGGTACAGCCGGGTCCCACTCGTCGGTCATACACCACTCGTAGACGCCAAACTAGGCGTACCGTCAGCGTACGCCTGCGAGCAAGAATACAACGACACTCACGGCACCACCTGGTTTGAGGACCTTTTTGATCTCACCATAAATGCCTTCCCATGAGGGTGCATGACAGGTCGCCTCAATGGCATACACTAAGTCGCCGCCTCAGCACGCGGCCAAACACACGATGAAAGCCACGCACCAGCGTCAAACGAGTTCTCTCCAAAGATTTCCGCTAACCGCATAAAGTCACCCTTGACGAACGTGACTTGCTTTTCGAGGCCGGCCCGCTTCGTGTGCCGTCTGGCGCGCTGAATTTGAAAGTCGTTGTTGTTGACGCCAACAATGTTCACGTCCGCAAAGACGGCGATTTCCCTTGCAGGACCGCCGACACCACACCCGACGTCGAGCACACGCATGCCAGGACGGAGCTGCATCTTGGCAGCAAGATAGTGCTCATGACGAGCAAGCGATTGGTAAAAGCCCTCTCCCTTGTAAAAGCGGGAGAAGTGGAAGGACGCACCCCAGGCGTACTCGTACACCTGAGTCGCAGCATCGTAGTAGCCTAAACGAGGAGAAATGAGCATGTGGTGACAACCGCAAAGTAAAATGGAAAAAAAGACATACCGTTGACGACGTCCGCATAACTCCCAACACGATTTTGATTGTTAGTGTCGCTCTCCTTGTTGAGGTCGTCTTCCCAGAACTTGGTGTAGTTGTTGATTCGCCGGTCGACACGGCCGTCAGGGTGCTGTTCAGACAACATGTTCTGTGACGCCCCATCACGTTAGTCGCGTCGTCACGACAAATCAATCGTCCAAACCACCTACGGAGAAGGGGAGGAGAGGAAACGAAAAGGTGGGGAGAGGAAGAGAAGAAAAAGATGGTGCGAGTTGGACTAACCCACCCTGTTTTTAAACAAATTCTACAGCTAGCACAGAAAATCAGGTCATTATTTTAGTTTACCTAAGGGTCATCACGTGCACAGAATGGCGTGAAATTCAAAATCTTTTTCGCATCCGTCGGCGCCACCACCTGCTCCGACTGCGCGGAATCCGAATGACCACGGCCAGCGCAGGCGTATCTCAGAGGAAACCCCGGGATGTGACCCAACCGCGATTCCAGCCTCCTCATGGGGAGAAGTCCAACTAACCACCACAGAAAAACTTGGCCCTATCTATCACCTATGGACTGGAAGAGGAACTGGTACAGTAGCTTTGTCCGAGGCCCTGAACTGGCAGCTCTAGCGCGGGGACGACTTTCAGTTCTGCGTGTTCAACCGCAACATTCACGACGGGGGCCATCTCATTCGAGGCCCATCCAGACTATATTTGGTGCCTTGTCGTGCGTCCAGCCGTGAGGATGGGCAACGATGATATGTCTGTCGAGACGTAGAATTGGGACAAGCCTTGAAAGTGTGTTCAGGTCTACCCCCACCCATCCTTCTTTGTCTTTGCAAACACCATACCTGCTTCTCTTGGCTGGATAAGTGCATGAGGGCCATTTGCACTACATCATAGACATCATGCTTAACCCCAAGGATGTCCACATGTTTGCCTCCACTTGTCTTGATTGGGCAGTCAGGATGTGGTCCTCCAGCTTTGTGTACATTAATTTCATGGTGAACCTGCACAACTAGGGAGAATAAATGTTGCACATTGTTGAAGGTGAATGGGGTTGGACCATTTTTTGATGATTTCACTTCATGACTATGTAGAGGGAAAAAAAATGTCAGTGAATGATTCAGGCTAGTGGGCAATAGAACAAACAATATGTAGAGTGTAGAGTATGTAGGTGTTATGCTTGTGTGGAGTTATCCAGCAAGTCAAGAGATCAGATGGCAAATCTGAACTCCAACAAAGACACTAGATGTAGCACACACTTGGGGGTGTAGTGCAAAGACACTTAGAGGATCTCACTGACTGCAAACAGCAGTCTGGTGGAGGCTTAGAAACTACACATAGATTACATAGAACTAGCTAGAGAATAGTGATACATGGCATGAGGATTTATATACAATCCGGTATAGGCATATGACCAAGAATCGGCTGTATTGGAGTCATCAGAAGTTACTATATGAGAATTGATATAGGGAAGAAAGGGAATGTTACAATTTTCTCCCTCATCTCGCATATTTACCTTGTTTCCATATTATCTCTACATCACTCTGGCCCTCTTATCTTTTCCGAACACTTCAACCACTTCTTGTTTATCTTTGGTCCATTCTCCTGTGTCATCCGAGTCATATCAGATTATTTCCCTTAGTTACTATTCGTACCTGGTACCTGCTGTGCCTTGATGGTTGCAGCTTACTTCATCATTCCATGTTGTTCCATAGGTTTCAATGCTGACTCATCTCAACCTATATATACCTTTACTATTGCATGTACTTTCTTCACACTTGTTCTGCACAATACTATGCAGTCTCTTGTCACTCCTCTGAGTCCCTCAGTTCTCCTCTGAGTCTAAAGCCCTCGATCCCTTCAGATCTTGTCTTCTCCTTTGTTCTCCTAGGCAGTCAGGATGCTGTAGACCTCTTCATGAGAGTCCACCCTGCTGCAGGTTGCTTGAATGATGTTAAGTCCGGTCCTCCAGGCAAGTCCGACGAAGTCCGGACGGTGCGCACAGAGGGTCGAACAGAACGAAGGGGCGAGGACTCGGAGCAGGACGTATGTGTCGCTCCCTTGTACTCGCGTCCTCGGAGGTCGGAGGGTCGGGGATGGATCAGAGAGGTCGGAGTTGACCAGAGGTGACTATGTGGATTTCGAACTAAAGTACGAACAGAGTATGTACGGAGTATATATACATCGGAGTTGCATCGCATTAGTAACGGAGTATAGCCATGGGCTACGGATGAGTAAGTCGGAGAATGTACAAGTCCAAAGGTATGCGAAACGGAGAATGGAGAGAAATGTACCGGAGCTGTGCACTGGTACTAGAGTAACCAGAGCTGTGTACAGTAACTCTAAATAGGAAAGACTTAAGCAGTATAAGGAAACACGATATACAAAAGGAGAATAGGGTTGAAACCACGAAAGTCCGATGGGTAGTTATCATGCCCTTGGGGAGATCGTACCGGAGATTGAACAGGGTTGGACCCGGAGTACTGGAGTTGGACTTGATGAAAATCTGGGATATGACAGTATCCCCCTCTTAGGCCTGAACCCCTGAAGGCTGTTAGCGACTCGATGCACAATGCGGAGTTTGATCGGAGTCCGAATTTGAAAATTGTTTTAAGTCCGATTCGTCGCCTAATCGTTTCTCAACTCCCCACTGCTACCATCACCATCAACAATGTCCACCCTCCTCGACCTTGCCAAGATCTCCGAGTGGTTGGAAGACCAGATTGCTGAGCGCGAAGAGGACGATGAGGCCGTCGCTGATGCCAAGTATGCAGAGCGGAAGCGTAGGATGAAGGCCCGGAAGGAGGCGGAGGAGGCGTGCCGGAGGGCGACTGAACGGGAGATAGTGCGGAGGGCCGAAGAGGCGAGGAGGGCAGAGGTGGCCAGGAAGGCGGAGGAGGAGAGGAGGGTGGTGGAGGCAAAAGCCAAGAAGCAGGTATGTGGTGGGTTCTTTGGGCTGAGCACGAGGTTGACCGGAGCAGGCTGTGGAGACGGCCGTACAACAGCAGCCGGACAAGGGGAAGGCCAAGGCGGTGGAGCTGACGAGGTACGGGAGGTGCCGGGAACGTGGGGTCCGATGCGTTATCGGGCCTGGCAAGTCCAAGTCCTGCATG